>MU173030.1:68185-163229 GCA_016695475.1 Suillus decipiens | reverse complement strand
AGATGTGGAGAGCCTTGTACAATGCATTTATCAACTGAGAATCACCGCTTGCTGTTTGGTTTGCATGTATGGAAGTGACAATGACGTCATCGCAGTCTTTGTAGCAATCAAAATTTCATTGAATCTCTCATCCTATCAATCGCCATTCGGTATCGCTTCAAGTTGTCAGCTCCTGAACACCGTCCCGCCGACACCTGAGTTCCGACGATGGAGTAAATAGTTCGTATCAAAGGATTGCTCGAGAACGATCGTTATTGTGACATGCTGTGCTTGGCACGTCATATCAGCCATCGTCAGGTGTGTTGAAAACAGGAACATATCCTCGACAAAGTCTACATAGACATATCTTACTGACTCAAGAATACAAAACAAAATGGCTCGTTCAAAAAAACCCACATTACTTCGCTCGCAGACTACCTACTAGTAGCCGTGTAGGTTATTCATGTCATAAGCTTGACCTTTGCTGATCTTCTGCCATCAGGGTGCATGCTAGTGTGAGAGGTTGGTTTTTCAGCTCATAAATCCACTTGTTCTTGATACTCGGAGGGCTGCTCAATTCATTCAGTTCACGTTCAGTTGGGAGCCAAGTTCACCGGCTCGCTGCTAAACTTTATCCTAGACGGGACTTGTACCTAAAGTATAAGTCCTTTTTAGGTGGCGACGCTTACTCGGCTCTCAATTGAACTATGGTAGCCGTGAGAACTATAGAATGATATAATTTGTTCCATTCAACTCCAAATCAGTTTTCGCTGTATGTCACATTCACCGGTGTCGAGCCAGCGCATTAACGGACGACAAAGTAACAATCAAGGGACCTGAGACATGCGGCAAGTACTATATAAACCTTTCCTTTCGGCGTTGTTGGCTGTGTCTATCTAAATCGTTCTCAATTCTTGATTGCAGGACTTATACTTGGAAGGTCGTGATGACTGACCAACTCGGACTTTTTGGGGCCTCGGACATGTCAAAGTCTTTCCATCAGAACATAATGAATCAAGGGATAGTGTTGACTTGGACAGTCATCTTTTCCTATTATTAGATCAACTTCACCTCCCACTGACCGGGCATCCGAAATTCCGTAGTATGACAGAAGCTCTCCAGTGGGTGATTGCAATACAAAACGTAAATTTCCATGACTTACATAGCCGGGTCGTTTGGCTTCGGGGGCCTTCCTCGGTCGACGGCCATCTGAAATGGGGACAACATTAATGCAGTCATGCCACCCCATCGGTCACATTGTCCGACACACTGTAGTTGGTGGAGTCCTTACATTCAGCATATTCTTATCATCGGCACTGGAAAAATGATGCTCGCTTTCTAGCGTTCGCGTTATCTGTCTATAAAATGATACACTGTCATATAATCTTCAACTCGTGCATCCGATACTTTACGCCCATGGCAGAAAGCCACAGTATGAACGTATCACCTATAGAGGTCCGGAAAACCAAAATTTATACTAATACCCAGATGCCCTCCCCTAGCTCAATGTTGTCGAATGAACCCATTAAGCTTGACATAGAACATGCAGTGGTCGAGGACGATCCTCGAATATGGTCGGACACGAAAAAGGTGAGTCCTTCTATCTTAATATGTATAAGTAGGAATTGATTAAACACAACAACAGACTGCTATATTGTTCATCATATCTGCAGCCTCGCTGATTTCGGGCTTGGCAGTGAACATACAAAACCGTAGGTTGCGTCTGTGGTCCTGTTGTATCCAATATTTGCTGAACAGCTGGGGAACAGCTTCCAACGCTCAAATCGAGCAACAGCTACACGCCAGCAGCGGAGACATCAGTCTGAGTTTGTCCATGTTCATTCTCGCTCAAGGCAATTTTCCTATCATCTGGAGTGCGATTAGCGAGATAAAGGGCCGCAAGGTTTGTATTTATAGCTACCTTCAGAGCGTCGTTTATTGATATAGCCGAGCCCAGTTCGTGTACCTTCTATCCATCGCACTTTTTATAATTGGATCTGCAATCGTGGCCGTGTCAAGAACCATTGGTTTGTTGATTGGCATGCGAGTTGTGCAATCCGTAGGGTAGGACAGTTCCTCAATCACTCGTGTCCGTGCTCACTTGGAGTAGGTCAAGTGCAGTTCTCGCTATCGGAGCTGCCACTCTGGCTGATATATACGAGTCTCATCAACGAGGTGCAATCATGGGTGTTTACTATTCTGCACCTCTTCTCGGTCCCTCTTTGGGACCAATCTTTGGTGGTGCACTCACGCAGGGTCTCAGTTGGCGGGCTGTTTTCTGGTTCTTAGTCATCTGGGGAGGTGTAATCTTTTCGGCATTCATTTTCTTATTCAAGGACACCTTCAGGAAGGAGAGGAGTGTGACTTATCAGAATGTATTGAAATCCAGACTCCGAGAGCAGCAGTCGTCGGAAGCAAAGGATGGGTCGCAAAATATCTCCAAGTCAGAAGTGGGTGGAGGGAACCAGACGTCTTCGAAAGATATCGAAATACAGCGGTCGGTCATACCAGCATCTGTCATCAAAGACATAAAACTGTCCATGGTTGATGTCAACCCTTTTCCTCCGTACCTTTCGGTCGTCAGCCGCAAAAACAACCTTGTTGTCTTGATAGCATCAGGTGTGTGCCCTCATTCTTTAGTGAAACCTATCTTTATGCCCTCTTGTGCCAGGCTTAATATTTGCGTTTAGCTTTAGTGTTACGTATACATGTTCAAGAACATTGTCGATGTATTATGATTACGATGCGCTGAAGACCGGCCTTGTTTTGCTTGCCTATGGTGTCGGTGAGTGAATTACGAGCAAATTGAGAATACCTGCCCGATTCATCTACTCATCCCAGGCTGCGTCGCTGGCAGCATATTGGGTGGTCGTTGGTCCGATCGGACACTTGCTCGGCTAAAGGCTGCAAACGGAGGGGTCAGCTTTCCAGAGGTGAATATGAACATTGAACTACTAATCCTAGCCCATCATGTGGCTGATGCAAATTCTTGCAGATGCGCCTCGAGAGCACGAAAATCGCCATGTGGTCACCTCTGCCTGTGATTGGATACGCCTGGGTGTGCCAAGAACATGTCAATATCGCCGCCGTGTGTGTGATGCTGTTCCTCGCAGGATTTACATCTATGTACGTTCGCTCCGTTTGATATTGTATTCTTCCCTCATCTGCGATAGATGGATCTACGCAAGCACACTGGCATACATTGTCGATGCAAACACTGGCCGCTCATCAACCGCAGTAGCAACGAATAGTTCTTTCCGTGGTCTGTTTGCTTTTGTCTCCGCCGAGATTGCGGTGCCTTTACAAGTAAGTCCAGGTTCTAACAGTTTGCATAAGGCAGGATCTGAAGCTAGTATAGGACGCGATTGGTGACGGTGGTCTGTATACTCTTTGGGCAGGTCTGATAGTCGTCGCTGAGTGCATGATTTTGCTGGCCTTGTATAAAGGCAAGGACTGGAGAGAGGCTAGTATTGAGCGGGAGAGGCAGAAACTGGATGCCAAGTAAGGAGTAGACTATCATACTTCAATCGACACTAATTGAATATTGAGTATTGAGCGGCGGTGAGGAGTGGTAGAAAGGCTAGATGTATCGGTATACTCGGTTCGCAATCAAACTTTCCGAGTCCCCAGCATGAAGCCGGTGGACTCCGCTTGCCTAATCACTGTGAAACCTTAGCGTAAAATTGATTCAAGTCACTAAAACCAATCGTACGACTCAGAGCGGTATGGGCCGTATGGCCCAAAGTACGGCAGGTTTTCCTGCTACGGCGGCCAATAGGCGAAGCTGGAAATTACTTGATGGACTGCATACAAATTAAAATATCATAATTAACTATCTTTGCTAGGAACCACAACAATCGAAGGTCACTTCGTTGTGGGGGATCATAGGTTCGACTCAAACCTGCCATCCTCCACAACAAAGCGACCGCTCGTTGCGATCGTTCATTTGTTCCTGTACTTCTATAGGTGAGAAAAGTCAGTCTAGCATCGTCTAAAACAATCTAAGAGTATCGAAAAAAAAGGCTTCACTGGCTGCTTAAAGCTTGTCCAGCATGTTCTGATTTTTTCAGAATAGCGATAGGCTTTCGTAAATGACTTGCGGTTTTGGAATTTCCGGCGTCGTCATGGTGGTATACGATTGGGGTGAGCAGAACAGTAGTCGAAAATCGCTGATATTCCCATATAATTCCAGTGCTGACACTTGGACAAGAGGTTGTAGTGATTACCAAGCGTTTGCGGCCGGAAATAGCCGAAATACCTTTACCTTGACCACCATCGTCGACCACCGCCTCAGCTCACGTCCATCGTCGTTCGCCGTCAGCTCTTCATTGCATATTGGCCCTTAGTTCGTCTCCGTCGCCCTCTCGTCACTTAATTGTCCGGATTCTGTCAAAAACAAGCAAAACTCTCGTTAACTCTGTCAAATACCATACCCCTACCTGCGCCACTCATTCAAATTCTCGTACTCTCTGTCTACCACTTCTCTACTCTACCCTGCCAGGTCCAACGCCACTCCCTTTAAGCCTCCGTTTCACCTAATCGTTCGGCCTTTCCATATCCGAGGACCCTTAGCGTTCACAGTATAAAATAGTTCATGTACACTCGTTTCTAAAGGCAATCTAGAGGCAATCAGATCAGTCTCACAGTCCAGTCTCACAGTCTAGTCTCGTCTCGTATCACCCTCGTTATTATCAGTATCAGTCTATCGTCTTTCGTCTCAGAATTATAGCTCTCATCATCGCACAACTATTGCTAACGACTCATCTAACTATTCAGCGCGCTCTTATCTTAGCAGGTCCCACACCCTACGAAAACTCGCAGCCGGAGCCTTAGTGCTTCTTACAAGGTACGTCGGTGCTATCGCCGGAGTAGCCAACTTGCTGCCAGTGAGAATGGCGTCACAGATTGAATTGATCTGGGTAAGTGACAGGGTTCAATATTAGAAGAAAAGCAACACAAAACAATGAATTCGCAACAGAGGCAACGCTGGTCTTTCATGTGACTGTGCTGTACCTGGTAGTTCGTACCTCACGTCAGACAGTCATACTCAGGCTATAGCGTGATTAGCAAGTTGTGCTGACTCCAAAATGTTCTGAACACGCTATATTGGAATACCACTGTCTGTGTAAGTTTTTCAGGCCAAGAAGTTGGTGCTATATTAATAACTCACTCATAATCAGTATATCTGTTCTGGGTATGTCTCGTATTCACTGTGTTCGACTCTTCTAACCGACGGCACAGCAAAAATGCCATTTGTCCCGCTGACAGATACAGTAAGTTGTAAGAAGCACTATGGCTCCGGCTGCGAGTTTCGTAGGGTATGGGACCTGTTTAAAATAAGAGCGCGCGAAATAGTTAGACGAATCGTTAGGGATAGTATGCAATAAGGAAAGTGATAATTCTGTAAAGATAAGCTCTCCCAAGTCAACTTCCCAGCACGGATACGCAACAACACAGCATGACGTCATGGATAACATACCGGCGGTATTCGTCGTAGATACATTGTAGCTTAACGTTTTATCAGTACTATATATGGCCAGCTGCGTCTGACCTTTGAGGCACGAGGACTGTAATGACAAAACATCATATAAATATTTTGTAAGTTAGCCCGGAATGGACCCGAGGCTCAATTTCAAATGCAGTCGAGTCGTGACCCACTGCAGCCTGCAGGCATGCGCCTTGCCTCACGTCACTTTAAACCTGCACAACCATGAGCGATGTTGTCGTTCGAGAGGTCAGTTCTCAAAATCTCACCTATGCGGAGACAATGGTTTTATTGAGTTGCTCTGTAGGTCACAAAAAATGTCTGGACCTTCTCCAGGTAGGGAATCGGCCTCTCTGACTCCCTAGTATCTCACACGTTGACTCATTAGACCTTTTGCACGATTCGGAATATTCCCGATGGGAGGGCGGTCCACCGCTATAAAATTGCGACAGGGAGGTGTTTGGGTACTTGCATCGACTCCACTAACAGAAGACACGCGCAATAAAATAGATGAACTCGGCGAGGTCAAGTGAGCATCATTCAGTCTTGTTCGTACTATCTTATATCCAAATCCACAAGGTACATCATAGGTGCCGATGCCGTTCACCACCTCTTTCTTGGTTCGTCCCGTTCTCAACTACTAGCGTCGTCAAGGTTCTGTCTGACCGACTACAATAGGAGAATTCAAAAGGGCTTACCCCAACGCCAAGTTAATTGGCGTTGAAGGTGCCATAAATAACATGACCGATAAGAGCCTCAAATTTGACGGCCGTATGTCATTGCAGTTGATTTTCCTTTTAGTCATTGAAGTTAGATTTCAGTGTGGGGCCGTGACCCTCCCGGCACAAACTACGGCTTTGAGGACGAGGTAAGACAGATTTATGTTCATTGACACCAAAGTGACATACATATATAGATCAAACATTGGTACGTGCCTTTCTATTCGCTAGGACTTCCAACTCAATGCTTTGCAGCTATTTTTCAGGTTTTAGGAATAAAGACGTGGCTTTTCTGCATACGCCATCAAAGTCACTTATCGAAGCAGATTTACTTCTGAATCTACCAGCTAATGAACAAGTCGAGTGTACTCATCGCCGGTCATTCGTATTGTGTTGACATCCTAATCAGTATTCGAAATCGTCCTCTTCGGCCTATGGTAACATCAAGCCGGACTCGTGGTTCCACAGAGCGATCATCAAGAGCACGACGGTTGACGCTGAGTTTGTATATTATTCCTCATTCATACTTTACACTAACGCTTACACAGAGCTATGCGACGCGATGCAACGACAGTTGCTAATTGGGATTTCAATCGAATCATTCCCTGCCATGGGGTAAGAAAGACTACCAGGAGAAATCATGTGACAACTGACAATTGTTTGGCAGGATGTGATCGAGACCGACGGTAATAAGATGTGGAGAGCCTTGTACAATGCATTTATTAACTGAGAATCACCGCTTGCTGTTTGGTTTGCACGTATGGAAGTGACAATGACATCATCGCAGTTTTTGTAGCAATCAAGATTCCACAGTACATTTAGTCTCTCATCCTATCAATTTCCATTCGGTATCGCTTCAAATGGTTAGCTTCTGAACACTGTCCTGCCGACACTTAAGTTCTGACGACAGAGTAAATAGCTCGTGTCGAAGGATTGACCGAGAACGTCGAACGATCGTTACTGTGACAAGTGCCTGGCACATAAGCCATCGTCAGGTGTTGAAAACCGAAAACTATCCTTGACAAACGCATACTTGGTCCTCGTAGACATATCTTACTCACTTCAGAATACAAGACGAAATGCCGGCTCGTTCAAAAAAGCTCGCATTACTTCGCTCGCAGCCTACCTACAAGCAGCCGTGTAGGTTATTGATACCATAAGCTTGACCTCCACGGATCTTCTCCCATCAGGGTGCCGCATGCTAGTGTGAAGGGTTGGTCATTCAGCTCATACAATTTACTTGTTCTCGATACTTATTCATATACTAGTAATTTGCAAGAGTGTGACGGCAACGATTGAGGTGAGATATTCTCTTTCAGCATCGTCGCAGAGACCATCATGTGCAAAACACCAACTTAAGTTGACGCGAGCATGTAGCAGAAGTAATTGTCTGAGGCCGGTATCGTTGCTCAACCTTTTCTGTGCGAGCATTGAATAGAAATATTCACAATGCATGTGACCAATATGCTGGACGCTGGCGCTTACTATTGTCAACCAGTTCCACAGTGAGTATTCTCTGATATGGAACGCAACTTCATGGAATCGAATCACAACCTAAAGCAACTTGCTGACGGAATTTATGAGCGCATAGGTTGACCATCCAAGGAATTGAGTAGCTGAAAGCCTGGAACCACCACGTAGTACCCCCAACTATGCCAGAGTTCCTAGGACCTTTTGACAGATGTTTGAATCCGATGGCAAAAAGCAAGAGTCGAACCTCGTACCTAATGAGCAGCCATCTCCATGTTGTTCCACCTACCTCCAAACCTGGTCTCCAGTCTCCCCTTATCGGTGACTGCCCATGTGACTCTTCCCTTTGGTCTCAGCTTGCATGTATGCCGTCCCTGCCGTTGTGCGAGGAATTCGTGCGATTCGTTGCTCTATCACAAAAATCTTCTGCTCTTCTTCATTTTTACGGAAGATCTTACCGGCCGTTTACTTGAGCTCGTAGATGCACGGACACACAGAATGTATTATTCAAGCTGTGCAGAAGACTGATCGGCAAGTCTGGCGGTATAAATTTGATCAGCAGGGTCCTAACCACGGAATACCCTACCATGCAGCATACTTGTTCGACAATGTCTCGTTCCCGTTATAACCCTCGTCCTCACCTACTGCTTTTGATGACGACGACTGGCTTCCATCACTACCATCGTCAAAATCGACTTTTACCGATATGGGCAAGATGCTCGACAAGACGTGCATTATCGACGAGCTTGACTCCATGGATATCGACAAGTTCTCTTCCGGCTCAGTCTAGCTTCGGTGGGTGGACCCAACCCGTTGTTGATGAGTTGATGTATATTCGCGTGCCGCAATACAGGAAGGGTGGTTCGCATTCACGCGGGGAGGGCAGCCATGAGACAATTCTCGCAAGGTGAACGTTTTTGGCCCTGAGGACGAAACGGACAAGCGAGCCTAAGTGCGGGTGTTTTGGGGAGCATCTGATAGGCATTGTCAAGATATATGGGAAGAGAAGCTGTAACTTTGAGGCATCATACTTGACCAAAAGGTCGCGCAAGCAATGGGTCTGGGCTGCCGCGGTAGTAGTTGTCGCGACTCGTGAGTGGCTGCTCATCGTGATGTCTCACGTTGTTCGGGATCTTCCGCGAGTCTGTCACTGCCATCAACCATAATACCAATCTCATCATTCTTGTCAACTTACCGTCACGGTTCTGCTCACCTTGGAGAGAGTACATGGCAACCGTATCCTAGTAGCTGCAGCCAATGACATGGTGTTGGCGGGAGGGTAGGAAATAGGCAGACACGGTGGAAGTAGTAGACAGGCGGACAAGCGTGAGAGACTCGCAGGGATCAGAAGAGCTGGAAGCAAAGATACGGCAGACAAGTATGATAGTGACATCATGCGGCGGCCTTTCGGACCCAGGACAGAAGTCTGCATCCGACAGTCTGCATAGCTCTCATGCAGATAATCGAACTCTCATACTCCAACTTGTAGTTGAAGGACCGTTCACTTGACGAGGCGAGCAGGACGACGCTTACTTCCCCCTTCCTGGCAAAGAAGACTTAGTACATTTTGATTACGCCTGTGAGTAAACGACATACACCATGTGTTCCAGTAACTTCTAACTTGCAAATACTAGTACATGTGAGTATTTCTAAATTATGTTCCAAGTTCAAGTTAGCGGTCACCGGTGGGATGGTCTTGCTGATTGTGTAGTTGCTGGATATCTGCTTGGTGGACATTGAAAAATGCATGTAAAACGGTGTGATAAATGTAGGTGCCATCAGGTGAGCAAAAAGTCTGAGCAACTAGCATGAGAATGGGTATCGCTTTGGAAGTAATTTCACTAATGTCATTTGAACAGACCCACACCACGCATCATATGACACCCCTGGCGAACGCGAGATTTATGGAATCTCACCATATTCTAAATCGTGCCTGAAGCAACTTGCATATAAAAGCGATTGTATTGCCAATTGGTTACTGGGCAGTTGAAACAACTACGTGATCATGTATGTCTTTCATTGCCCCATACCCTTACTACTAGATTTAACAGTTAACACATCAGTGCAACCATGATCTGTTTTTTACTGGCCATTTCCTTGTTCCTTGCACTCGGCACGGGAGTTAGTGCAAACTGCGAGGCCTGTCCTAATTGCGATTATGAGGAAATTAGTATATCGCAAGGGAATGCATGTCTTAACTACTGGACGTGTTCAGGCGATACTATCACATGCTCTTACCCTTCTGTTGCAAATCCGGGAACATTCAACAACTGCTCATACAGTGCATCAGCCGTGGGTATCTCTCTCTTGCAGTGGTGCATGGACACTCACCGATTTATCGGAAATGCTAGGATTGGGCACTCACAGCTGGCCCCAGCGACATCTGTGCGGCGGAATCGGGGCTTAATTCAAAATGTGAACCTCCGAATGACCCTTACGTCCTTGGCACCCCTGGAGGCTGCACCGGTTCATACGCGTATGTTGGTGAGGTGAACAGTGGACTGTTGTGAAGGAAATGAAATGCAAAAGAGCCCAGTATCAATTAACATGTAGGTAGAATGCGTTTCTGACGCAGACATATGACTTGGTGTGCTATTGATAACACTAGCTCTTATGTCCATGTCTCGCAGTCGAGGGTACATCGGAAGGCTGTCAGATATGCATGTCAACGAGGGGTGCACGCGGCATGAACGTCGGGTGGCATCTCTGTCGGTGTTCTTCCGCAAACAAAATTTCTGGTCGGGATGATCGATGATCTCCAATATTGATCTGCATATCCGAATCCATGTTGTCATATGAAGTCTCGACGGACTTCGTATTGGCTCCTGACTTACTAATCACAGTCAGCTGGTTGGACCACTTTCTAGTATACGTAGCACGTTGCTTCCGCATGGCAGTCTCAGGTGATTTCTATTGATCGTTCTGAAATCATCTCACTTTTGTATATGGTGATCCATTCCTGCTAATTAGGCATTCTAGTATGTACGATGCGTGCTGAAAGTGTTAGAGCAAGACTGTTGTCATTGGCCAAGTTGAAGAAGGCCACGCGCTACTCTCAGGCTTGACTTGTAATGGTTCGAAAGTTCACGCCAAACAAGCATGCTTCGCAGTGTGACCCACGCTTCTGGAAGGTCCGTTTTCGTCGCCAACATGTGCCAAAGTCGTGTGCAGGTAAACGTTGTATATGTATAAGACGTGGTGGACCGACAGACTCCGCACAATTTCCATTCCCCTCCTTATTTCAGCACTATGCCATTCTGTCCTTTATGCCCGCCTGGCACCCAGGCATTCTCAGGCTTAACTGGGTTAGAAGCAGTGAGTAGTCACAATTCACTCCGGATGATTTGATTGTCGTGCTGATCGTCCTCGCTTGCACCAAGCACATTAAAACGAAACATGAAACAGGAATAACTTGTAAACTCTGTCAGCAAGGCTTCAAGAATAATGCTGCGCTCATTCAACATCTTGCATCTAAGAAGCACTACAAGTGCAAGTCAGGATGTTCTTTCACATTTATGACAACCTCCGAGCTCAGCACGCACATCAAATTGGATCACAGCGCGGGATCTAAGGACCCTCCTGTAGCTACCAGCAGTAAAGTGGAAGCTGCAATCCCGGTCACGTCCGCCTGTGGTCCCTGTGGGATGGAGTTCGTCAGTTCCGAAGCGCTCCAGCACCACGTGCGTGTAGACCATGCACCTAAAAATCCGTGTCCATCTTGTTATCAGAGCTTTTCCTCGCCTGGCGCTCTTGACGAGCACCGGTCAATCAGTCATCCTGTGCCCAAAGTACAACCCAGCATCTGTTTGGGATGTTCAATGTGCAAACAAACATTCCCCTCCGCAGACGACCTGTCTTGTCATATTCGCACCGCCCATCCTCTCCAAGCATCGGCTAAGAAAGTTTATCCTTGCCTTTCATGCGACCGCACGTTCTCAAAGTTATCTAAGCTTACTGCTCACAGCGAGACTGCTCACCCCTCCGGGCCTGTTTGTGCCATTTGTCGACTCAAATGCCCCTCTCAACATGTCCTTGATGAGCATGTCGCCGCAGTGCATACACGCGCGCTCTACAACTGCAGGGCATGCACTGCGGCGTTTACCTCCGAAGAGGGGCTACACCACCATTACTTGCAATCTTCAAAAGATGCCCACCCGAAATGTGTCGAGTGTAATCTCGGGTTTGAAAACGACGCAGTATATGCAACGGCATGTTTTCTTTGTTGAACTTTGTTTCTCACTCTCAAACCTATATTTCCAGCATCGTCAAATATCCCACCCAGAGCCGCCCTGCCCCGTTTCTCCACCAGCTTCTTATCACTGTCCTTTGTGCAACAATGTATTCAAGCTTCAATCAGCCCTGGATAGCCACATGGCCGCGAAACACTCTTTCACCTGCGGAATATGCGAATTCGTTTGTTCGGAGGAGGAAGTCCTCCAGGAGCACATCGCCTCGGCACACTCGTGCCCCATCTGTCATGAGGGCGTCTTCTCAAATACGGACGTTTTAAACGAGCACCTCGCGGACCATGCTGCTCCCTATCGTTGTGAAGTCTGCCAAACGAGGTATGCCGAGGAAGAAGGCCTACGTCAGCACTACAGAGACTCTCCAGATGACACACATCCGTCTTGTACGAGATGTGACCTGAGTTTTCTGGATGCAGGCGAATATTATAATGTATTGTCCCCTCTTTTCGTCATATAACTGTGAAGATCCTCCACTCATGTCACATTCAGCACATAGAAACGATTCACCCTCAAGTATCTTGTCAACTGTGTGACGGAGCACTATTTGATCCTGAAGAGCTTTCTATCCACTACTTGACATCGCGCAACCATCCTGTCTGCGACAAATGTCAGGTCGGATTCCGTGATCAGGCTGAATTTGCTATGGTGGGCAAGTACCGTTATCATTGATAGCTTGACTCAGATCGCCGCGCAGCACGGCGCAACAGAACACCCAGAGGCGCATTGCCACCTATGCCAGTGGCAGTTTGAGTGCTCTGAGTCGTTGCAGAATCATATCCGACACTTTGTAGCGCACCCCAAGTGCATGGACTGTGAGCTGAGATTCGCAGATGCGGACGCCTATCAACATGTTGGTTTTCTTTTTTGGTTCATCAAATAATGTTCTAATGAACTCCATAGCATCTATTTGTCGTGCATAGGCCACACAGTAGCAAACATGCGGTACAGCAAGATTTCGATCCTGATGCTTTGGATAATGGTGACGGAGTAGTTCATTCCGAAAAACGCTTTTCTAATTCCTTTTCTCCCGATCGAATCGACTCGACATGGGGTTTCTCTGTTAATTATGATTTCCCCTATGCCCCATCCATCCCCTTGCCTCCGAGTACCAGTGGATATTCTAGCCCTCTGTCCCAGAGGGTTCTGTCACGATCGAGCGTAGGATCGCGGTCGTCGTCCAGGACGCTTTCGCCACCTCCTATAAGCGACATCAAAGTCGCGCAACTGGAAACTGGGGATATCGTGGATCATTCCGACTCGCCAGATTTTGAGCATTCGCCGCTTTCCAATATACCTGCAGTTGGTACACCGTTGGTATCAAGCACAGACTTCCGTAGCCCCTTCAGTCCGCGTCCGGACGCTCCGACACTTTTTGCTCCTCAGGAGCTGAATGGCGCCAGCCACAGCGATCAAGAATCTATTACCTCTGCGAGGTCACCTGAGACAAGCTCTCCTGTGATAAAGCTTCCCGAGAATGACGTATCGCCCGTGTCGAGCTCTGGCTGGTCCACATTAAGTGGCGAGGATGCGTCGAGGATGTCAGCAAAATCTGAGGATCCGCCCAGTCATCGGCCGGTGGGCCCTGCTGTACCGATGCTTCGCTTGCAAGTACCTGTGCCTAATGGTACTTCTCAGACAGCCAGGTATGACAAACAAGTAGAGCGTTGCTCTCGAATCTCAATCTTGTTGCAGTATTTCTGGGACACCAAGTTCCATTTCACCTGAGTCTGCAGGCATTAATATTTCTGCGAATGTGACCCCCGACTACTTGCGGGAAGCTCGTGCATATCTTGCTGTGACTCATCCAGGACAGGTACCTTCGACTGTGAATCATGCTCACAGCCCGACCATGACGTCCCCTAGTCTGACTTCAACCGGCATCACCGCGGCCTCTCGGGAGCGACGCCGTGAAGTACGATTCGAGGATAGTATCATGTCGGAGCCGCTGTGGGAAAACCAATCATCTGACTCAACAGATTCCTCCTTCGATCCTCCTGTGCTTCAAGGCAGGCGAAAATATGGCGTCCAAAAGAAATCAGGTCAGCGACGTCGTTTCTTCACAGATCTTAGAGTTGACGATAAGAACAGGTGCCAGTAAGCTTCCTCGTTTCGCACCACTCAAGGCGGGGCGGTACGCAGGAAGGAATGGGATCAACCATTTAACGAATGGCACGAGTTCTCTTTCTCCATATCATTGCAGGATTTGTCGACGAGAGACATGCGAGGATCTGACGACGACGACTTGTGGGCACCTGTTTTGCAATGCGTGAGTACAGTTGATGTTGGTCTTGAACTTGGATTAACAGTAATTCGTAGATGCATCACAGATGCGGTGATACGAGACTCGCGATGTCCCGTATGTAGGAGTGCGGTTTTACTTTACTGCTTGTTCCGTATCGACACCACCGCGACCTGTCATGACTCAGAGTGACAGTCAATCTATGTAGTATTCGTGTCTTGCTTGTTTGTCGTGCATCGTCGTGAATCACCGATTCTACCGAATTCGACACTGGTAGTCATTCTTGCACTTCAGTTTTTCTGCGATTCCTTGTGACAATGTGTGACTGCCTGTGACAGGTGTAAGTGCTCTCTGCTTATGTCATATCAGCTTTAAATCCACTGCCAAGTGGCAGGTACTAGTTCGGACAGCAATTCGAGAGTCGTCCTCTCTTCGTTGTCCGAGATAACTGTCTCGTATACTCATATTCTGCTATCTTCCCCTTCGGGCATTGCAGTATTATTAATATTAGTCAGGCTTGGTGGTAGTGTGACAGGAGCTTCAACGGTGTCGACAGTTCATCCTCCCAATGCCATCTGCTGCTAACACCATGATTTTGTGCCCTCATTGTCCTCGTTCTTTTACCGACAAGAATGGACAGCGTATGGTGCGAAACCCTCCACGTCTATCCAAGTGTCAAAATCTCAACTGTTCGTCTAGCACATCGAGGCAAAGCACGAGATCGAATGTCCACACTGCGACCGTATATTCAGGAGTCCAGAAGCCAGAGATCAGCACGAGAGAACGAAACACAACTTCCGCTGCAACGTCTGCGACCGACAATTTGGCTCCAGAGAAGCCCTGGATCAACATGAGGAAGCCAAGCATTCCGGATATGAATGCAAGTACTGCGACAAGGAATTCGCATCCGACGGAGCCCGTACCCAGCATCAAAATGCAAAGCACGCACCTCGCCCATCCTCTATTTTTGCATCTTCGTACCTATCCTCGCTGCCGCCATACGCCCAAGGTTTGAAGCCTGCTCCCGCGGAGCAGCCTAGTGGCAACATATTCCTCCGCGCTTCATCCACGCGGGAGTCCAAACCAGAATCTGAATCTGATGGTGGGGATGTGTCGATGGCGCAGACACCGGTGGAGGTCAAACCTGTGATGAATTTCGCATGTGGGACTTGTGGAGAGGCGTTTGCGACGATCTTGGCTTTGGATGCGCACGTCTCGCGGCATGGACCTGATTCGTGTGCTTGCACGATCTGCGAGAGAGCTGATAGGCCTTGCGGTTGCGTTATTTGCAAACGCACTGATACTTTGGTGAATGAGACGGTTCTTGATCGTGGTGTGAGTGGCGAGCTTGAGGAGACTGCGTTGTCTGTGGATTCGCTTGGGCCTATCAAACTTGAGGACTCGGTGGTTGGGTCCTGTGATTTGGTTATGACCCTGGAATCCCAAGGAGCTATAGATTCATCAGCGCACGGCATGGACGTGCAGGATGAAGAACCCTCGCCAGAATTGAAACACGAGGTTTATGGAGAGCCTTCCCATGAATTAACTCCCACCCACTCACCATTACCCCCACGCCACAGTCTTGATGACTCAACACGTCTTTCTGAAGTTGTTATGAACTTGACGGAGGAGTGTAGCATTACCGACCTCCAATTGGATGCCATGGAATGTGACACCGTTCCCTATGAAGTGAATGTACGAGAGCAAGTAAGATTCGTGATCCGAATTCTCTCGGGACTGATGCTAATACATTCTCCACGTCTTCTTTGGCT
Organism: Suillus decipiens; assembly: GCA_016695475.1. Classification (NCBI taxonomy): domain Eukaryota; kingdom Fungi; phylum Basidiomycota; class Agaricomycetes; order Boletales; family Suillaceae; genus Suillus; species Suillus decipiens. The sequence goes on along the minus strand of MU173030.1, from coordinate 147,318 downwards.
GCGCAGCATTCCGCACCCGATGCTCATGGCATCGTACAAGATTCAAGAGTCTATGAATGTATGCGTCCATACCAACCTGACGTTCCCCTCGACTCGACTAATTCACAGAGTGAAGATCACAACATGGTTCGTGTAGTTTCGGATCTTAATATACGATCTCTAAGATGTCTTGTCAGTCCCCACCAGAGATATCCAACGACCGATTGATAGTTCTTGACATGGACATGAGTCACGAGCAGGTTGATAACCCTCTAGAGTGTGACCCCTGTGTTCCTGGATTGGAACCTGACATCACACACTCGACAGAGTCCCCTGAAAATGGCACAATTTTTTCGGCGACCTTGATACCTGTGCAAGTCCGTCCGCCCCAGTCCCCCCAAGTTTGCCCCTCTGAGGTTGAGCCTCCCGGCGATCATTTCACACGGAACCTTGTTCCTTCTCCGACCCCATCTGAGCATGGCAGTTTCAGGCCGCCGAGTATTACTCAGGATGATCACTCGCAATCTGTAGGCTATCATCCACTGTCTCCGCTGACTTCTGAAGGTTCGGCCGGATACTTCTCCGACGCCGATCGTTCATCAACGCCATCAAGCCCCCTTTCTGACCATTCTGTCGTGTTTGTATCTGCAGATTCGATACCAGAGTACGTTAGAGAGAACCGTGCATACCTTGTTGCAACAAGCGCACCGTCGCAACCTTCCTCGGCAACCTCTAGTTGTGTTCATTTACCCTCAGTAGTTACTTCGTCAGGCTCTTTGCCGCCTCAACAGGATCAGGATGATGGTGCTGAAGTGCCCGCTGCGGATTCTCCTTCCGCCAACGGCCAATCCTCTCTTTACTGCAGGGTTTGCCTTCGAGATCCTAGCGAAGATTTAACTGCAACGATGTGCGGACATGTATTTTGTAACAGGTTTGTAATTCGGTTACTTGTTCCTTTCCAATTAGTTGAAACGTGTTTTCTCAAGGTGCATTATCGAGGCTGTCATGGCCAGGTCTGCATGCCCTGTGTGCGCCACTCCCACACTACTCTACTGTCTTTTCCGCCTTGATATCTAAGTACACGCTAAAGCGAGACAGCTGTCACGACACGGACGAACCAATGAATTTGTACTTTTAGAATTCTTGAATTATTACAAGTTTTCCTATCGATCGATGTATTAATTAGGAAGCATTGGTAAGGAGTGAGTATAATACTTGTCAAAGTCGTGTGTCATTAATTCATCTCATAGGATCTTTGATTGTAAACTCATCTTCTTGATTCACGAAACAAATGCAAGTCGGAATACATGGCCACATCTCAGATTTCAGGTACAGACTGGAGGATCTGAGCTTCGAGTCGGTACTGATTTTTTCCGTTCTCGATGTAACGCCGCACTCCTATCCAATTTTCTCTCACATCCTAATCAGGTCTATTAATATTTATACGGGTAGCCCTACTTCCTCCAAGCACACGTCTACCGCCGATATTATATAGTGTCATGTCGGGCCATACCGAGGCACACGTTTCCGTCTTCCTACCAGGGACTGTCCATACCCTTGGGTTCAGTATGCGAAAGACGGGACTGTAATATTTGTGAATTTTACAACAGCGACGCGCTACCACGCCTCATGCCCCCCTGTCCGGGCTGATACGAATGCTTCTACGAAATGGCTGTGCGTGATCTGTATATTCCTGACCCTTGGGCCTTGGACCTCGTATAATCTCTGACATGGACACGCCGAGGGGAATAGTGACATCTTATCTGATAATCGGCCGATGCCCCGTGTAATCAGACAAGGGTGAGATGAAATTCAATACTGATGTATGTCTTGATCGGATCATGATGAATTTGGTAACCGTGACTTTGAGTCGGACAAACAACAGGGTCCTTAACCCCCCACGATGGCAGGAGATTCGGCCACCTTGCGACTGTCGCACATTTTGTTCGTACAAGATCATCATCACTAGCTTCCTTTGTGTACAAATCCGTCGTGTCATGTGGTCAGACACCGTAGACTATTGCTGTTTGGGATGCGTGCATGTGGCAATGTCCAGGGAAAGCGCCGCCCTTGCCATTCAAAGCCAAGTATTTCGCCCAGGTGTCGTAATAAACGGAACCAAGGCTTTTGTTCCACAAACGGCAATAAAAAAAATTGGTCTATCGATATGAAAGTTGCCATATACAAATATTTATTGCATACAGTTAATTGGGACAAGGCCTTGGTACGGATCTATACACGACTACTAGATCTATGATAACGGAGCTTTATACCGCAGAATTGGCTCACTACTAGTACCTATCGCTGTGTGCATGGAACCGAGCAACGGAATATTGTAGGGCCGGTTGGAGAATGTATGTCGGTATCACTGCAAGTGTTCCATTGGTGAACCTACACTCGCGAGGGGACTTTCGGTGGTGCTTATGGCAGGGCTATTGGAGGCCTTTTCATCAACTCGGATAGCCGCTTTCTCTGACTGTTTTTCGCCTGCAAGTCTCCTGCGCGCCCCTGCTGCAGACTCCCACCAGAAAAGCTTGGTACGACCCTAATATCAATGTACAATTTAGCGAGATAAAGACAACGATAAGAAACGAACGCACCTCTTTGAACTTCATATGCACGAGCACTACGATTACCATGAGCCAATAGAACACGTAACTCAGCACACTGCCCTGAGTGGCGCTATTTGTCCATCCCAATACAGCATTAAATATGCCCCATGGCATATCCGTTTCAGGATTGCAGCAGTCAAGATGCCATACATTCCCGCGAACGTCGTAAGATCCAGGTCCATCACCACCTGAGTCGTCGACATCAGTGCCAAGCAAAGTGTTGAAGGCGTTCTCTTGGAAGGACCAGACAGCTCTGCTGAATAGGCCAGCACCGATGAGGAGGATCAAATTCGTCATAACGATAAGGAAAATCGTTAGAGCTGGTGTATAGTAGGTCAGCAACGGTGTAAGATGAGGATTAGCTAAGCCTTACTGGAGCGGCTCGCGAACTGGTAAATAAAGTAACCACAAACAAGGCCGCAAACAAGGCCCACGATGGCTGCAATTGGAATAGATTTTGCGGGCTGTCCGAGCGCGACACCGCCGACGAAGACGACAGCTTCGATCCCTGCAAAATATTACGCATTAGTTTAAAGCATGGTGACATCGTGAGGTAAAGATGTCCAGGGACAATACTAACCTTCACGCAAGACGGTGATCATTGGAAGGATGAAGAGCACCCATTTCCCAGTCTTGGTTCTGCGATCCACATCTGACAATGAACAAGCACATGAACAGAGGTAAAAACTGAGCAGGGAAGGGTACAGACGTTGGTTACTGAACGCGCGCTGGAGCTTGACGCGCCATTTGGCTTTGGCCCTGTCCAACTTGAGCATGGTAATGCCCATGACAAAAATCATCAGGGAAGCAATAAGTTCGAAGATGCCTGTTCAAGCGAGAGGATTCAGTTTAATTGCGCGCCATAAGGACTTGGATTTTACAGACCTTCCCAGAGCTTTTCTGCCTTGGACCATAAATTGGACGCCTTGGTGAACCAGACTGCGATAAATGCAGCACCCAAGGCGAACGAGAGTAACAAGCCTATGCCTGCACCAGCAAAAACCTTGTTGGTCGCGAGTCAATAACACTTTCAACGTTAGTACTGCAGTAACATACCTGCATTCTAAGTTTGCGAACCAAGCGTCTCTTGAGGGTAGCGTCTGATTCTTCTTCTCCTACAGTTGTGTCACCGTTATTGTTGTTGGGAGCTGAAACCGGGCGATATTGTTCCGCAAGCGTTGAGAATTGGTCACTGTCGCCATTGACGATCTGCTCGACGAGACCAAGGAGGACGGACACGATGACCACGGCTTCAAGTGTCTCCCTGAAGACGATGAAGAATATGCTAACGCTGAATATATTTTGGGTTGTCATTGCTGGGTTTCGGTGGGTGGGGGGTGGAAGTGCATGCTATAAGATTTATCTGATATGAAGTAGTACGATCCTGAATCGCACCTTGACACCGAATGCCGAAATAAACCAGGGACATCAAATGTCAAAGTCTAGTTATGGGCTTATCAGATAAAATATCGGACCGAAAGGGGAAGTCCGATACCGGAAAGTGTAAAATTTTATCTGATAAGCCCTGATGGCGACTCAGGGTTTATAAAAGGTCCGGTAATCAACAGGGTACCGTGTGATTCAATTTCAAATTACTAATTTGGGTTTATCAGATAAAAATTTCGGCGATGTTCATTCAAGGGTCATCAGAACCGGGTCCGTTTATCCGTTAGTAGAACTCTTCTTAAACTACTTAGAGGCGCTGTAAGTTCATCCTCTGGTCTTTCAAACTAATCCTCTTCTAGGTATCACTACCTCGGGATCCGAATTACCGTTGATAATGTGGTACCAGCTACTCCCCTTGCTTGCCCTCTCGTCCCCTGCATTAGCAGGTGTACAGGAGCTCTGGTGGAACGTCACCTATGTCCTGGACGCGAATCCAGATGGTCTCTTTGAACGTCGTGTCGTTGGTGTCAACGGAACATGGCCGTAAGTCTCTCGCATATTATATTATTAGAGCTGAAAACGATACATATGACTTCTTAAAAACTAATATTTACTTCTATCCATTGCGAAATTGGATATCATACCTGTTGTAAAGACCTCCACCAATCGAGGTATCCACAACAGATTCATTGCTTGTGCATGTGACGAACAGCATCGATCAACTTGCCACACTACACCACCATGGCATGTACTTTAACTCGACATCCTGGATGGACGGAGCAATGGGAGTCTCACAATGGTATGTTCATTCGGCCTGACCCCTGATATCCGCAACTCGTATCATCAAATATTTTGCTAATTATTTTTCTCGCAAAGTGGCATACCCCCAGGTCAAACGTTCGATTACGTTGTACCCATCAACTCCTCCGGCCAAGCCGGGACATACTGGGCACATGGCCATGCAAAGGTAAGTACGCTCCTCGCTTCTCTACTTCGCGTGCCTGTTTGCTTCCTCCGACCACGTTGCTCAACTTTGCGTGCAGGGAATATATGTGGATGGTCTCCGCACACCTCTTCTGCTCCATTCTCCCAATGAAACTTATGCCGAGGATTATGATGCCGAGTTCACTGTTTTGCTCAGTGACTGGTATCATACAGAGCAGGCTGTTCTCTTGGAGTCATTCATCAGCATAGCAAATCCAGGCGGGGCAGAGCCTATTCCCGGTGAGTTGTCTCATTCTATAGTATGTTTTATTTTTTTATTCCATGTTCCATCGGCTTGCAGATTCTGCTCTCGTATACTTTTCCCAAAATGGTTCCTACCTTGCACCTATCCCAGGGAGTAACCCATCTCCGGTAACAAGCGCCGTAGGCTTCAACGAGAATGCGACCCTTCCATTCGAGCCTGGCAAAACGTACAGACTGCGTATAATCAACTTGGGCGCGTTCGCAGGCTTCTACTTTTGGATCGACGGGCATGAAATGCGCATTATCGAAGCTGACGGTGTGCGTTTAGTTATATCCGCTTCTTACAACTCGGTAGACTCATTGTACCGCAGACGGACACGCAGCAGCAGCCTGTCGATATCCTGAGTGTCTCCGTGGCTCAACGTTACTCTGTGCTTGTCACTGCGAGAAATGATACGTCGTCAAACTGGGCCATCCACGCAAACATGGATACAAGCATGTTTGACAAGGTTCCCAATAGTCTAAATCCCAGTAGGACATTCCCTTTCCTGAGCATTCGATCCCACCACTTATTGTACTACCTTTCAAAATACTTGCAGATATTACCTCCAGCATCACGTACTCCACTTCCGCCAACCTCACTACTCTGTCCCCCGTCTCCTCCTATACCATGACAAACGACAGCGCTCTTATTCCCACTGATGTTGTGCCTGCGTCCTCCCCAACAACTACCCTTGAACTTGAGTTCGACTTCGAGACGATGAACGATGGGACAAATCATGCGTTCATCAACGATGTGGTTTACAATCCGCCAGTGGTACCCGCGATCATGAGCGCGCTGAGCCTGGGCGATAATGCTACTAGCTCAGTGGCATACGGGCCGTACAGCTTCGTATATAACTACGGAGACGTGATCGACCTTGTAGTGAAGAACGCCGATACAGGAAAGCATCCCTTGTGCGTCTTCTTCACAATAGTGTTTGACAGTACTGATGTTACGTTCCAGCCATTTGCACGGATACAAAGTGCAGATTGTCAATAGAGCGACAGATTATACCTCGGACGATCCATCACTGAACCCACCGCTAATCGAAGGACAAGCAAACCCAATGCGTCGGGACACCGTAACCATAACTGGCGGAGGTTCCGTCACGCTCCGTTTCGTCGCCAATAACCCCGGCGCATGGCTCTTCCATTGAAAGTCTACAAATGCATTCAGGAGAAACATTTGCTTACCTCATTATCATCCAGGTCACATCGAATGGCATCTCGAATCGGGCCTTGCGGTCCAGTTCATAACGGCTCCGCTTCAGATACAGGAACAGGCACAGGGCCGCGTGCCGTCGTTTATGTACGACCAGTGTGCTATGCTTGGGGTTCCCTCGAATGGGAATGCTGCGGGACACGCGAGTCCTACTGATTTGTCGGGTCTCCCACTTGGCCCGTGGTTCCAGAAGCTCGGTTGGCTGGCGAAAGGCATTTGGGCGATGGCTGGGTGAGTTCCTTTGGGGCTGGGCAATGTACTTTTATTGACGATGCGGGGTTTGGTAGATGTGTGTTGACGGCCGTCATTGGTATGGTTACTGTTATATGGTATTCTATGATGGGGGGTTCCATCTCTGAGGAGGAGATGGAGGAGGAGGTGCGGAGGCGTATCGAGGAAAAGGAACGTAAAGGAAAGTTCTTTGGTCTGTTTAAGAAAAAGACTTGAATGTCTGCTTCATTTGTGTATACCACTTATTCGATAGTGATCGGGTAGTGCTGATGTTGATTACATAATATTATATATCAACATAAGGTTGACGTAGACTTGAAATACGTAGCAGTCCCCTCGAGCGCAACTTGCATTTATCTCCTTTCTCAACTTTTCAAACGGGTTTCGGTGGGAGAAGGCCATCTGTGAGATTCTAATCCGAGGCTATGGAAAACCAGACCACCGTGCTCTACTTTCAAGGCGTCCACTTCTCAGAACCTTCCTAGTAAGTCAAGTGCTTCCATTGGCCTTTGAACACACTGTGCGACCCGTCATGTAGATTTATTCCCGCTACCATAAGGGAGTGGGTTATATCGTGTTTTACCACTGGAACCTCATTCAAATCGCTCGTCTTCCTACGTCTATTGCTTTTGACCTTGAATCGTATTCTTCCTTCGTCTTCTTCGATTGCTCGTTCGCCCGGCCAAGTTCACGTTTCGCTGAAATTCCCACGGCCTCAGTCATCCATTGCCGTACTCACTACCGGTGTCGAGTTCGAGGTTGCGATGTTATGTTTGGGATGCATGACCACTGTTTTTTGGCCCTCACTTGTGGGAAGATGAGTGCCTTTTGTGTTTCTAGATAATCCATGTATACTTGGTGGTAATGTCAATCATATTGAACCTGCTGCTAATGATGGTGAATTAGAACTATCTCAGTCTTCATCCCTCGTCGGGGCAATTGTATTGTCTCGTAGACGTTCAGACTCGAACTTTATCGTCCATGGCATCTTTTTCAGGCCGTGGTCCCTATAAGTTTTCAACTTGGGAAGTCTTGTGAGTCCCCATGTGAAAGAGCTAGAGACTTTAACCTGGCTAACCACAACAGAATCGAAATCTGTTTCTCTTGAACTACGCAGGTTCGAAACCTGCTGAACTACAGTCTTTTTCTATTCGAACACGCTTGGGCATTCGTTCATGGATAGTTTCTTTAGAAGCTCATCTTAGCTAGGTGGTTGCTGCAACAGAATCAAAATTTGTCTCTCTTCCACTGTGCAGGTTTGAAACCTGCCGACGACAAGTTTTTTTCGGAACCCACCTTGACATTCACTCATGGATGGTTTCTTCAGAAGTCCATAGTAATGGGTCTTAACCAGCTGGTTGCCACAACAGAATCAAAATCTGTTTCTCTTGGACTGTACAGGTTCGAAACCTGCTGAACTAGAGTTTTTTCTATTGGAACACAATTTGGCATTCGTTCATAGATGATTTCTTTAGAAGTTCATCGTAACTGGCCTTAGCTAGGTGGTTACCACAACAGAATCAAAATCTGTTTCTCTGGGGGATTGGACAGGTTCGAAACAATTTTTTTTTTCAATCAGAACACACCTTGTCACTAATGGATAGTTTCCTTAGAGGTTCATCTTAACTGGTCTTAGCCCCGTGCAAATTGTTGTCGCAACATTGATATTTACTCCATGGCGAGTCATACCTTCGCACGCGCGCCCGAAAAACTAATTGTATTGGGTGCTGGTATCTGTAGACGTGTCTGTGATATCAGGCGCTGATCTGGGGACCACTGCACAGCCTGAGAGTATCTGCAATGATTTTAGAATGCACTCGTGATCAAGAAAAACTTTGCAGACAAAGAGACCTATTAGTATTTTGAACATTCTTTGCTGTCGGGGCATATAGAAGATGTGTCTGAAGCATTACGGTCACTGTTCACCGTGACAAAGGTGGAACATTTGTTTGAGCCAAACCTTCTAGATCTGGAAGACATCATTGCGTTTTGGCATGGTTTATGCTTCGCAGGCACAAATTACTACTATATTTTCATTGTCTGCTTTTACAAGATATATTTCTTGCAGCTGAAGCTCCAGGCCTGCGCATTGGATAACTGAAGGTCAATAAATTTCAAATTTTTTGAACAGTCGCGAGTCGCACAAGGTGTTCAGGGCCAATAGAAGTTATTTACCTTACTAGGTTCAGAAGCCTTGGAAGCAAAGCATGGTGGTCTGGCTTTCCATATGAAGCTCTAGTACAACATACAAGCAGTGTCAAGCACCGTGACAATAAGGGCATCGATAATTATTTACTAAAGCTCTCAAGCTTGTCATTGGCTACAACCCTCAACTCCTCTATTTTAGCAACAATGGCCTCATCTTCCTGCTTTAAATTCCCCCTCTGGTACTTTAAGATAATGATCTATGTTTCTAATGAGCTCCTCGAGATCAGATTTCGGAACAATTTGCATGTGCTTCTTTGTGCCCTGCATTAAATCAGGAAGGATCTCATAAGGTCCTGTTCATGAGTGTGTGGAAATACTAGCAAGGGAACCATGGAATTCTCACATCAGGGAAACCCACCCACAATAAGTTAGAAGAAATACACCTAGGCTAGATGAAATGTTCATAATTCAAATAAGTTAGAATAACTAGATGAAATGTCCATAACTTTGATAAAAATTAAATTAAGTTTATTGACTTAGCATGAAACAAGTGTGCAACACACAAGCTGTAGATCTCAACCACTAAAATTTGTATATTCCAAGAAGAAAAACATCACAGTAAGTTTTATTGGCCTTGGCATGTCAATTGTTGATTGATGGGACAATAGTACTCTACATGGCTTCAAAATGTATCTATTGTGGGCAAAGGAGGAGATGCCAATGGGGAGACACAATGGCTTGTGTGGAGACAGTGATTAGGTTAGAGGTGATGGCAGAGGAAGCAGAGGTGAGAGCAGAAGGGATGGAGACCTCACTGGGCTTCTGGAAGAGGGTGAGGAATTTCTTCTGATGCAGGAATAGAGACAGAATGTGTTGCATGAGTGTAGGGCAACTTTGAAGCATGGTGAGTACCATGGTTTTTTGAATTTAACAAAAACTCACCAATGGCCATCTCAATAGTCTGGTCCTGGTAACTCTAAGCTCATGCTGTCAGCCATGTTCTAGGGTATAGCATGTAGAATAAACATGCACCTTGAGATTCCACATCCAAGTGAATTGTTTTCAAGCTGGCACAGGAAGATGTCTTCTTTGATCATCTTCATCACCACTGCTGAGTACATGGGATGAGCTTCTCTGAGTTATCTTCACTCTGACCAAGACATCAGCAGTCTTGAAACTCTCCATGATGCGACTGGTGACATAAGCCATGGTAAGCTTGCAATCAATCAATATAGCATGATCAAGCTCAAGACAAAGGAGCCATGGTGACTGCAGATGCAGCTTGGACTCAATCTACTCATCGGGAATGGCAAAGAATGACTCTTATGAAGATGGAGTCCTCCTCAATGATGGTGGAGCTTGGATCTGGGTCATACCAGATCTCCATGGCTGTTGTCACAGTATGCAATGAGATATATGTGAGCTCTTGCTTGATGTTCTTGGCAAGAAGACCATCCTAGACTTACCACCAGCCTACCAGATGAATTGCCACCATAGTATATTGATGGCATTGGGAGGACACACCTGTTGCCTGAAATTGGGTCTGGATGAACCATGATGCCAGCATCTTGCAAGAAAGGGGAATTTTGGTAGTCTACTTACTATCACCATCCTACCAGACAAATTGCCACCATAGTATATTGATGGTGTTAGGAGGACATGCCCATTGCTTGAAATTGGGTCTGGGTGAGCCATGATGCCAGTGTCTTGCAGGAAGGAGAGTTTTGGTAGTCAAGTGCCACCATAACATTGCCTACTGTTATCTAACCATGACAAAGGTGTGCCTATCAATGTAAGAATTAACAAAGAAAGTATCACATTGTTCAAGGACTTTGCTACTCATCCAGTGGTGAGGTGCGACAGGTCCAAACTTTGGAATGAGATGAACACTTCAGTGGATATTTGTGACAGGTATAATACTCACAACTCTCTCATCTGATTGCACAAAACAGCTTATTTTGAACATCCCATGGTTTGGATCAGGTGTAAGAGGAAACCGAGTGAACCACTCTATATAGGTGAGATGCTTGGGAGGCTTGATTGTGGCAGGGAATATTATTGGGACAGCATTCTGTGGGATTAAGAATCTGACATGAATCTGACCAATATAGTAGCCTGTTGAAATTTTATCATTTGTGACAGCCCGAGATCCTTGAGAATCAAAAACATACCTTCAATACTAATAGAATGACCAGTCCCAGCTACTATCAATGCTGATTTTTACTGGCAGTGTAGCAAGAACATACCTCTGAGTCTTTGAACCATCTCATTGATGATGCATATGGAGAGCAAGGCATGAATTTATATGAAGATCTAGTTGATTACAAAGCTGAGATGTCTAACTTGGAGTTGAGCGATGAAGAATTAGAAACAGTTGGAAACACCATATTGGCAGAGGTAAGGCAACATTAGCACTCTCTCATTGTATGCCACACTTAACATGCTTATGAGTCACAGATATCAAGCTTCACCTCAGGTTTAAAGACAAAAAAAAGCGATCCATCCCTGTAAGTGTTTTGCTTCAGTCTTGTTCACATTTTGACTATCTGCCAGGCAAAGGCACTGCAGTCTGCATGGGATCATAAACAAGCATGTGAGGTGAGAGCATCAGCCATATGGTAGCTATCACACTGAATATGCTCCAAACACTTGAATATAGACACCAATATGGACAGAGGACACCCACACACTGAAGACAAGTACACCCAACTTGGAGGAGTCCAGCTTCAACCACAAAGCTGAAATCTCTTCATTGGATGAGCTGGAAGTGTCAATGATCTGTACCAAAGGACATGGCCAACATGTGTCCCACCACTGCAAAACTGGTCCAAACCAACCTTGGTGTCACAACCCTTTTAACCACTTAAGGCAGGGGCAGAGACTGGGACTCAAACTAAGGTTATCGTTATCACAAGAGAAAAGAGGAGCAAGGACATCTTGGCTGCTACACTTGATAGATACAAGAGGTTTGAACTAAAGAGCTACTATGGCAAAACCAGCTAACTATATACACATATTGAAACTGAGATACAAACTGAGTTTGAAACTACTAGCCAATCAGAAAATAGAAAAGGGAATCATACAATGTGATGTTGTGACATTGTTGATGACATCATAATGACATCATGTTCTAGAAGATTCTAAGATTACATGACACTATCTTATCTTATCTTATTTGATAGCATCATAGAAGACCTCTTCATCTTCATCAGGAAGTTTGACTATAGAAGCAGATATAGGGATTTTGGTAGAGTTAGGGTTTGTCTTAGTGCTGGGTTTAGGCACTTGAGGGAAATTGAGGAAAGAATAATGATTTGTGTTTGGAATTCATGCCACTTGGGAAGGTAAAGTTGACTGAACAGGATTTTACCACATGACAGGTTATCCAGGGCACTATCCTTGGAACAAAGGTTCACCTGACATTTGTCAATGGTTATCCTGAGTTGACTGAAAAGAGTCAATTTTCACATGAAGTGCTTCTGAGAGCAGTGCACAAGCAAAAGGCTGTGTTGGTTGAAAAATGAATCAAGACAGATAAATCCTATGCAATGGCTCTTGCTAACCTAGTATGTCATTCATAATTGTTGTTAACTTTCACCTCAACATCTACACAGGTTGAAGCCCAAGTTCCAATCTTCCATGGTGAAATGAAAGAAGATGCATTTAGTCAAATCACTGCTTACTTTTGTTTTGGCCCTGACTCAGACTGCACTAGTGTTGCCCAACCATTCCTTCGCACACACAGCTATCACTGTGTCTTGCAGTTTGATGTATATCTCCTGATTTGTGGCAATAATTTTTTACTTACACCTTCTACAGCACAAGAACATGCCTACTGTGCTATCAAAGAAGCTTTATATGGGCAACATCATGGTGCATCTCATGAAAGGTTGCTATTTCAATGGATCTTGGTCAGTTGGTGTTCTATTTGCCGAATGGTTCAATGAGATCGCAGAGAACAAGTCTAAGTGCCCAGAAGTGACCATACTCATGGTGGTGCTGACTAGCACTGCAGTAATTTCTACACTCTCATCACTGCTTTTGGTTACTGACTTTAAGTATCCAGGTGTATGCTGCACTCTCTTGTTAGGCTAGCAGCTGCCTGTCAAAGTTTAACTTCACTGGTAACCAATTCAGTGAAGTCTACCTCTTACACATCAAAATCCTGGAAGATCTTAGAACAAGAGCACCAGGAAAGTTCCATAAGCTTATGGCCAACATCTTTGAGGCAATATAGTGCATCCATCTTTACACATTCTGTAGCTTTCCCATCATTATTTTTACAGAAAGCTCAATCATAACACCATCCCCACCACATCACATGCTGAGGCTCTTGCATTCTTCAATATTGATGGCATGAATAGTGAGTAGTCATACCAAGGATCTGAATCCTTCTTCGCTTGTCCATAGCACTGTTCATTGACTTGGACTTGGAGACCTGTGACTTTATCCTCATTTAAAAACATGCTTTTACTATCTACCAGTGTTTCTCACATTCTACTAGTATACTACCCTCTGGTACTATACCCCTTTTAATAAAAAACTAATTTTTTTGTTGTATAACATTGGATGTAAGGTGGCAAAAAAAATCACATGATGAGCTCTAACCCTCAATATGCACAAGTAATCTTGTGGTAAGCTCATTCCAAATCTTCATAATAGTTGATTAAATTCATGTAATGTTCAATAATTTAGGAGGCAGTAAAAGAATCCATCTAAACTTCTAACTTTCATAATTATACCAATTATGAAAATTTTGTCTAGCTTACATGTATTTTGTCTAACTTATTGCAGGTGGGTTTCCCTGATGCATGGCATCCCACCACTGCTGCTCTGTAAGCAATGTGACCAACAACTGTTCAAGTGCAACTCAGGAGGAGGATACAAGCTATGTAAAAGCAGGGAATTTGCAGGACTCTGCAATCATGCTAATGCACCAATCTACATGGTGATCTCCATATAAATGGGGGTGCCAGTTGAAATTCCTCACAAGGGCAAAGACCAGTTTTAGGTAGCATGAGTCAGGACATTCATAGCAAGAGGGTTTAGGACCATCCTCAGCAGGTGTTGCTCTTGGCAGACACACCACAGTGAGAATAGCAGGGGAGAGCTTGGTCAAAATCATGTCCCATAATATCACATCATCAATAGCATCAATCAAGGCAATTCATTCATGATACATGCAAGCAATGTGAAGAGCAGCATGTCACAAATGGTCAGGCATGACACTTCCCATGCAGGCAATGAGACTCTTGGTGAGCAGATGTTGTTTAGGGGCCTGCAGCATACTCCAATGTTAGCTGGTAGCAAAAGGATGTCATATGCTGCTTCATGGTCATCAGAATAGATGTGATTGAGGTAGTCTGCCAGCCAGTCAGAGTCTGCTGGCTGAGAATGATGTATTGGGCAAAAACTGGAATTCCACACCTTGGCAGGGTCCCAAGATACATTGGCAGCAGTGGATGTGAAGTTCAGTGCCTTTTATGAAGCCGTGAATGAAACCAATGGATTATTTTGTTCAGATGACCTCACTTGTGAATAAATTGTCACACACCCTTCCAGGTTCCATGCAGTGTTGGATGAAAGATTACAGTAATGTCTGGTGAGCTCAATCATGCAACAGATAATGTACCTGTGCTGTCTGCATTGATATCACCTCCATCACATGACTGGCAGAGAGCCCTTTCAAAAGGGATGCCATGAGTCAAGGTAGAGCAGAACACAATCTCTTTGTTAATTAGGTAGCAAAATCACCAAATGAGTTAACTGCACTCTTTATCAATCCAAACAATATGTATCCTTCTTGTCTAGATGTCTCAAACAGCTACTTGATGCTAGACACTTCAAGATTGCTGGTGGGTATGTCAGGAAGGGTGAGGGTGCATTCCTTCTCCTGCAAAATATCCAGGTCCCAATTGAGTAGTTGTGCCTCTGTGTCCATGGCCTTTGTCAAATAAAAAAATGCAGCCCATTGTGACGGTCAAACATTCTGTGACCTGTCAGTAGCCTTTTCTACAAAGCATGACCAAACCCCATGTTTCTGAGGCTTCAGACCTGCAGTTTCCAAGATTGCCGTGCTTCAGATACCTTTGCACTTGTCCTCCCTATGTCCAGCCCAGTTCTAGCTAACCCCACTGGTAAGTTGTCAATTATTTTGCATATTCTTATGCCTCATGCACTGTTATTACATGTATTATCATAAGCCACAGTACCTCATGGCTTTTTACATACAAACGTCGGCCAAAGCGGACTCACCTAGTTTTACCTATACCACTCTGGACTTTCATGTAGCAATACTTAAGGACATAGTAGACACCATTCCATACCATTCTGTAGAAGGAGGATCACCCCAGATACTTGGTCCCTGTCTAACAAGCTGTAGGCAGGCAATATTATCATTCATTCATTATTATTGTGCGAAACACTATCCTCATCATCATATCAACCCTCCCATCACATCTATATCAACTCAAAATACTTGCACTCTTTTATTACCCTCTCCATCGTTACCAACCTGTGGACCTGAAATTCCCATGCATCGGACATGGTGTATAGCCATCAGATTTGACCGTAGAGCTTTGGACTTTCGTGTCCCATATAATGTGCACTTTCTTGTACCTCAGTAGACAGTAGATCCCTTGGGTTAAACATACTTGTCCTACAAGTGTAGCAGCTAGGCAAGACTTCAACATATACTAGCATAGGTGGTAGTTCACTATCATATTAGCTAGATTGTAGTCTTTACACCAATTCATGTCCATATCCAATCCATGTTCATATCTGATCTGTGTTCATATCCAAAACTATTCCCGTGCACCTGTACATTACCCCTTTTAGGATATACCTGTGCCTCCGGCTCTCAGTCATCCCTGCCTTTGCCTCTTGGTCATCTCTGCCTCCAGCTATTGGTTATCTCTGCCTCCATCTCAATAAGTCATTCCATACAAGTTTTATCTCTAAGTTCATAGCCTTATGTTTTGCTGTACTCACTATTATGTTTCTGACATAGCCTCAGACTATGCTTACTTACCTTCTGGCATGCTACCTACAGTATATAAACTTGTAGTACAACTCCTACAGACCTCAGTCTGATCATTGCTTATATTCTTACTTATCCTGCTGTCTATATAACTCTGTTTCCATTCTCACTTGGGCTCCAGCCCTTGTAAGTCTCTGGCTCTGGACTATGGGAGTACTCCCTAGTCCAGAGCCTTGACCCTCCATCATATAATCACTTTTGGGCTTCATCCAATTGTAGTCTGTCTTCCATTTTACCTTCAACTCTACCTGTGGTAGTCTTACTCTGTTTGTTTCTACTTCAGACCTTGTCCAAAGTAGTCCATACTCTTTCTATGTCACATCTGGACCTACTCCTCTATAGTAGTCATACCCTTCCCTTAGATCCACAGAGCTCCACTCTTCCATCCATCCATCCATCCGACACTCCGCTATTCCTACCTTTGGACCTCTGTACCTTTGGACCTTTGGATCTCCATACCTTTGGATCTCCCTACCTCTGGACCTTCGGACCCCTGGTCCTATGGTCCTGTCCTATCCTATCCTCCAACCTACTGTGGTACATCCTTCACCTATTCTATTCTGGACTTCATCCAAGTAGTCTTGTCATCATCCCCTATCATCTGGAAATGATTCTGGTGCATTTTTGCACTCGTCCAGAAGTCCTTCAGAGCTCTATTGAGCTATCCCACCCTAGAGCCCATCCAGACTTCACCTGAACTCTCCCTAGGACTTCATCCAAAATCAAGGGGCAATACTTGGATAAGGGGCACAGCATACAAGCTGAGGCCAAAGCCCTTTATGATCCATTAACCCTCCAAGCACAGCTCTAACAGTCACAAGCTACTGGAAATAACTGGAGACTTGTTTGAACACTAGACAGAGAACTTCTGCAATTTTTGATTCAGACTGGGAGGATCACTAGAATTCAAGAAAACAATCTTACTGTCAATGTGCAACATGCACAATATCGTCAATATTGGCATTTGAAATGGACAAGTGGGAGATATCAAACATGCCATCACCATCTGGTGTCAGCAAATAAAACATAAATCTGAAAACCGTTGTTGCAATGATGACCTAAGCAAAACTTGACTGCTCATACCACATGTTGGCACCAAGGGTAATCCCAAAGAGAAGAAGTGAGATTTGAAGTAAGACTGGAAAGAATTGCACAACAGCATCAAAGTACCATGTGACGAGGCCTTTAAATTTCTCCTGTCTGCACTTCCCTCATTCCTCCTGCGAACTGCAACCATATCTGTTCGACTTGTAGTACCTAAGCCACTGCTTGCCTGGTATGCCCCCAAATGCAATGAGCAAGCTCATGGACAAGCTTGCATATGCAACCATTTGGTTATGAGTGCGCTGATCCTTGGTGTTGTCGGTGCTTGATGCTTGTGACATGAGGATATCAGATTCAAAGCAAAGCTATCAAAATTGGGAACAGTTTGAGATGAGCGGACAGAGTAGAGTGATGGTACAGCAAGTCAATTACAGTTGGCAACCATGACAAATCAAGGTTCATAAAATTGTCCAGGTATCAAGACACTCGACGGTCGACGACATTAATAATATAAACGTACAATATATCATACACAGGTGCAGAAGGTCGCTACAGGGGGGTCGCTGAACACAAAACTGGATGAATCACACGCAAAAAAACTGCAAGAAAAACAACTCACATATTGATGCTACATGGCTTTTACTTCGCGGAAATCGCATTCCTCGCTTGCTCGACGCGTCGCTTATTTTTCGCGATAATGCTGGTATCCAAATGCTCGCCGGCTGGGATGTTCTCAGCAACATTCACCGCACCCGATCCGAAACTCAACGCCTGCTGCCAGCGCTTCTCGCGAATGGCCATCTCAGCTGCATTTCCTAGCGCTAAGGCAAGTTCTTTTCTCGCCCCCAGCACTTCCTTCGAATACTGACCCTGCGTATGGCTGTCAAATGCAACCAGGGCAGCGGAGAGCTCTGCGGCGCTCATGAACGCAACCCTAGCGTAATCATTGTCCGCCTTGCGAGCGCGTTCACGCCCCTTGTCCATGCCCGCCTTGACGCGCTGCAGTGCTATCTTCAGAAATCGTCGGATAACATCAGGATTCGTGATTTGTTGTACGTGATTGAGACAGGTGGAGGATGAAAGGCCATTCGGTGCTTTTTTGAGTCCCTGGATGGTATCGAAGGCTTTTCGTTGGGCAAGCACGACGAGCAGACGTGCGAGGGCCGTTGGTCCCATGATACTTTCATCTGGGATCTGAAGAGATGCATCCACCTGCATGCTCAGGGATATGGTGTACACAGGGCTGCGGAAGATCTCTTCCATACGCTCGGTACACATATATCGATCCTCCGGTTTACTATGGTCGAGCTCACTTGCACTCTTGACTTTGCGTGAAGCAAGGTATGCCATTCTGAGCAGTGACTCGATCTCGGCGTTGGTAACACCGCAAGACTCGGCCGCGTGACTGAGAGTACCAACTAGTCTCAGCATAGCAATACGGGATGTGCCTGTAAGCCATTTATACCATTGAGTGTATTTTATCAAGAGACACGTTGGCGACAGACCTCTATATTTAAACACCTGAACGAAAGCATCTTCGTCGAGCGGCTCGGACGCATGGTAATCAACCTCGACCCGATCAAACCAGCTTTATTGGGGGATGGTCAGTCGTGTAACGGAAATACGAAGGGCGTCACCCACCCCCGAACCTCCCGCCAATCTTCCTCTTCAATTTTCATCCATACTTCGATGATCTTCTCACACCAGTCATCTCGAGACGTCAGGATGGCTACAGCTTGGGTTATGGCCTTCCACTCCTGTGCTCTAAAAGCATTGTCTTGAGGCGTCGAAACGCCTGGTACAATGTGCGATGGCCATTGGAAGAGGAGGGCTATGACCTCGCACGCGATGGAATCGACTTGTGTTTCAGGATACCAAGGCGGGCGAGTGATGATGGCACAGTCAAAAAGTAGGTCTAGAATCTCTGGTTTCTTCTTCAGAATGTCAAGACAATGTTTTCGCGATGGGGGTGGTGTGGTACACAAAAGCCCGTGGGCAGCCCATAAAGCACTTTCTTGGGCCATGGCGTAAAATCGAGGTATGTGCTCGGTGGCCCGTTTTGAAGGTACCTCATAGAGGAACTTAGTCGAGCACAGGATTGATAAGACAGAATAACGGCACACACATCAGTTGCACCCATAACCATTTGACTTTGCCATGTTGTGTTTGGAGATCGCATACCCTCAACGAAGAAATCGGGTCCTTCTAAAGCAAATCCGCAGACAGCTGCGATTATATCTGCTACTTCTGTTACGGATGAATTCTCTCCCAGTACGGATTCACTGGCGAGTACGCGTAAGGTATCGATGGCTAAATGACGGAAAATGCAAAGAGGATGGTTCAAATGCTAAGAAGCGAATGAGAACTCGGGAAATTATTAAAGTCAGACAAAGTCCTATATATTCTCACCGATAAACAGATGTTGATAGCATGGTTCTTCTTCATTTCCTCCAAAACCGTACGTCGCTCGGCAAAATTACCAGTCTTCAGAAAGTGTCCAAGAGCTTCGAGCGCATTGTACTGGCCAATATATCGTTCCTTTGGCTGCGATTGCGATTGCGTGTACAGATGGGACGTTACGATGGCAAGAAACGTCTTCACGATCCCTGCCGCATAGCATGCTCTGCCAAAAGCACTGAAGCTGAAAGGCTCGCGACCCATCCGCGTCTGAAACTCTTTGGTGAACCTAAGTTTTATGGCACCCTAGTTTTTCTGATCCAGATGGTGATAAAGCACAGGATATGATGGGACCCACAGTATAGTTCTGTACGAACGTCGGGTCTTGGTTTCGCTCTAGAAGCTTCGCAAAGAGCTTCGTCAGGTTCTGTGATAGTTCGGGTTCATGTGCGCCAAGGACTTGTTCAATATTATTGAGTGTGATGTTGTTCATTACAGTTGGAGCGCTGTGTGTGCGCCTGCAGAAAGCTGATTGGGGAGCAGCACGAGGCTTTTGCAGATCAGTACTAGTAGCCTTGAAAGGGTCACGCGGTGACAAATTAAGGCAAGTATCTCTCACGGTCAAACCCTAACCATAATCTTAGGTTTTGTTCGCTTGCGTAAGGAAAACTAACAGTAAGTATATTGAGTTGATCGTAAGACAATAACAAGACGTCCTGCATCTTGAACTATATAAGCTATATAATAACAAATTGATACAATGCGTGGGTATATGACCGAGGGTCCCGAGCTCAATTAGAGCTCCTATAATCTATCATTAATACAATCCACTTCTTCAATAAGTCACTGTCGGCGAAGCCGAGACAAAGTTAAACGGAGATGAAGCAGTTGACGAAGTAACCACAGATGGAGATGTAGCACCAACCTGGATGTTCGGTGATGCAGAAACAAGGGGAGATGACACTGCACTGGATATGGCGCTTGCAGTTGGAGTGAGGGAGGGACTGTTCAAGTTAACGGTAGTGGCTGGGGCATAAGATGGAGATGGGGAAACAGAGAATGTAGCAGGTGGAGTTTGTGTCACAGCAGAGACAGTAGACGATACAGTTCCGCTCAATCCTATACTCGTCGCCGTTGGTGGCATGTTGGGTACAGCCGTACCATTAGCTGTCACAGTAACAACCACAGTGGTCAAAACAAATACAGTGGAGACATTATGCGCGCTAGTGGTGGTAGCTGGAGCAGGCGTTACAAGAGTCGAGGAAGTGAGAAACGCAGTTCCAGTCCCGGTGGATTCGACGGGAGAGGTTGAGGGACTTGAAGCAACGCTCCCAGTAGAAGTACCGAAGCCAAAGGCGGTCGCAGGAGTGGAAATAACAGAGGAACTCGTCAAAACACTCGTAGAACTAATTGATGTGGCAGAAGAACCCGCTACACTGGTGGGCAAGCCAGTGCTAACCAGAGTAGATGAAGTAGTGACAATAGTGGTTGGACTGCCGAAGCCAAAGGTAGGTGCGTACGAGGAACCAAATTGACGCCTTTTCACCGAGTTCATAGAAGGGCTGGTGAGGGCAGATGAAGTTACGAGAGTTGAGGAAGCACATGGGTCGTAAATGCTCGAGGTAGGAGTGCTTATGGGAGATGATGAAGCAGTTGTAGTGGTCTCAATACATTCGCCACCATCAGTGGTCGTGTTGCTTGTGGTACCACCTCCAGTTACCCCTCCCTGAACACCAGCAGCGACAAAGCGTGCTTCAGCATCACTTTGTGTGTCGCAAGCGAGACTGGTGCCAGCTTTGGTAACGAGGGGAAGTGCGAAACAAGACAGACCGGACGAGCAAGGCGTGAGCTCCCAGGAGTTTCCAATGCACTGTGCGAAAGCACCACCAACACATGCCTGAGTACCACCTGTGGCACGGTCACAAGATCAATGAATGGGCGAGAGCAAGAAAAATTGTTGAATAACTCACTGGTACAGGAATCATTGGAGGTCATTGTGGCAAACTGAGCATTCAGTTTTTGCGCATCGAGACCATTTTGTTGTTGGGAAAAGCCTGAAGAATTGGATACGAGCACGTAGTAAGATGCAAGAGGTGCTGCGCTAGTCAGGGAAGCTAGCATAGCGACTAAAAAAAAGTTTCGAGAGAGACCCATAACTGTAGAAGGTGATATGTTTGAGCGAGTGTAGGTGGTTGTGATATGCAACTAGCGTCAGAATGAACGTAAGAGCTCCTGGCTCTGATCTAGAATTTCGTTAAGATGATAAAATGACGAAAGAAGAAGCTGCAGTTACGAGTAGCACGTACAAGATGGTGATTCCAGGCCATCTACCTTGCCTTTTTATATGGAAACAACGGGTTGTGGACGCATGGACACTCACGCAGCAGCTTATTGTTTGAAGCATAATAGCCACTAAGTTAGACTTTCATTGTGTCGCAAAATAGATTCCATAGTTTAAACTCAGCGATTATACTTAATCGTTATTTGTTTGGTTTATCTTTTGGACAAATAAATATATTTTATCTTAGATGTGACTCAGATCGGGATTATCCGTTTATCTTATTATATTACCCTCATTCAAATTTTGAGATTGAGATGTTGCGCCTGCTTACTCGTCCTCTTTATCTCTCTGCCACTCCTTCATCATCCCTGCGTTTCAAACAGAGCCTTGCACTCAGTTCAAGAACAATGGCAACCTCTAACACTCCAGACTTCGTGCGTACTATTTGCAATCAGTTACATGTCCTTACCGAGAAGCTGCGCCATTATTGCAGAACAAAGTCCTGTATGCACCTCTAGCAGAGATCGATCCTGAAGTACAGAACATCATCGACAAGGAAACTTGGAGGCAGTTTTCCGGACTCGAACTTATCGCGTCTGAGGTAAGCCTCACAGTCCACTGTCCTCTATCTTCATGTTTTCTGAAACATTTCTTAGAACTTGACGAGTCGCGCAACTCTTGAGGCAAATGGCTCAATATTGACCAACAAGTACTCAGAGGGTCTTCCAAATGCCCGATACTATGGTGGCAATGAGCACATTGACGAACTCGAGATTCTTTGCCGCAAGCGGGCCCTTGAAGCGTTCAACCTCGACCCTGCGAAATGGGGCGTAAACGTCCAACCCTACTCTGGCTCTGTGAGTATTCCACAATCAGGCGTTCTATAATCTTGACATTTAATGACTCCCATGCCAGACCGCTAAGTATGCCCGATATCGCTTATGTGTGATCGTGCCTCACATTATGTGACCCGATAGCTTTGCAGCCTTAACCGCTCTCATTCAGCCTCAGGACCGTTTGATGGGTCTTGGTCTCCCAGATGGTGGACATCTCACACACGGTTACTATGTGAGTTTCTTTTGCCACGTCAATGCCTAACCTGAGTTCTGAGATTCGATCAATCAGACTGCCAAAAGGAAGATGACCGCTTCTTCAATATACTTCCAGTCTTTCCCTTACGCAATTGATCCCACGACACAACTTATCGACTATGCAGGCCTTGAGCGGCAAGCAAAGATTTTCAAGCCCAGACTAATCATCTGCGGTGCCTCTGCTTATCCTCGTGACTGGGACTATGCTGCTTTGAAGAAGACTGCAGATGCAGAGGGCGCATATCTCATGGCTGATATTGCACATACCAGTGGTCTTGTTGCAGCACAAACACTGAATAACCCTTTCGATTACTGTGACATCGTTACCACTACGACGTGAGTTTTCTGTTCACAACTGAGACTCTCGTACTGACACATCTCAGCCACAAGACCCTCCGTGGCCCTCGGGCTGGTCTAATCTTTTTCAAAAGAGAAGGGCCCAACAGCCAGGATCTCGAGAAGCGTGTTAACGATGCTGTTTTCCCTGCTTGTCAAGGTGGCCCTCACAATAACGTTGGTGCCTCAATCCCTCGGCTATCAATCACAAGCTGATAACAAAATTATACCAGACTATTGCCGCTGTCGCTACTGCTCTTCTTCAGGTATCCCAGCCTGCATTTAAGGCCTACGCTAGACAGGTTATCGCCAATGCACAGACACTTGCAGCTGCCCTTCAGGAGCACGGCTACAAACTCCAGACCGGCGGTACTGATAACCACCTTGTTCTGTGGGACCTCCGTCCCCTTGGTTTGACTGGCAGCAAAGTCGAGAAGGTGTGCGACCTTTTGGGCATCACGATCAATAGTGAGATATGTCTCCTGTATGAAAATGCAAGATACTAATGTTGGAATTTTACAACAGAAAATGCAGTGTCTGGTGATGCATCTGCCCAGACTCCAGGTGGTATCCGTCTCGGCACATCGGCGCTTACGTCCCGTGATATGACCGAGGAGGACATCAAGGCCGTTGCTAGCTTCTTGCACCGGGCTGTGCAGCTCTCCCTCTTCCTTCAAAAGGAGGCTGGCTCCAAGCTTCTCAAGGACTTCATTCGCGCTGCAACGGCGAAGGGCTCAGCAGGTGCGGCACAGGTACAAGATCTCCACAGGGATGTCGTCGCGTTTGCACGGAGATGGCCGCTCCCTGGCGTGGATGTCAGCACGCTTAAGCGTCCGGCGGGTATTGAGGAGGATTTTTAGGTATTGACGCGTGAAGTTTATTAGATATCAAAAAGATTCAACGGTCGCTTATTGCATAGCGTGGGCATTCAACCGTTCACATCAGGGTGGGCGTTCAACATAGTCTACATCTGGCATTGTATCAATAGTTACTACATATTATGATTAATGTATTCACAGTCAGACATTTGTTTCTTTTGTTTATGCGGCTCCCTATCGAGCCATGGCTCCATGCGGACACTCGTGGGGGTGTTTGTATTCAGTGCGAATAGTCCACAACCGGAAGGCAAGTCAGGTACAGGTACCCAACCAACTCATGGCTGAATGTGCAGATGCTAGTCTCACGTTCTCGCTCTCATCCTAATGACCGATCATTCGGTTGCAAAGTTGCTTTAAATGCAAAACAAACTATAAAAGAGTGATACAGTACTAAAATTAAGAATGTATTATAAAACGTCCCATGAACCATGAAGCTTTGAAGGTTCTTACATGCTAGTTTTTGTTAAGCGGTGTAGCCGATCTCAGATCTGTTCCGATATACAGTCGCAGTTCGTACACTTGTGATTAGGTATAAATAACCATCCTGGGCCAGGCCCTTTAACACCTCGATCCATCTACTTTATAACAGCCCACTGTTGTTTTCACCCACATATCCGTATGAAGCAGTGCAGCCTGGGATGCCAAGGTTGTAAGGGTCATTCCCAGGTTCACATTTTGAGTTGAGTCCCGAATACGGGAAACAGATTTCACTGGGGCCAGCTGTGAGTGCCCAATCCTGGCATTTCCGAAATTTGGTGAGTATGCATGCACTGCTACAGAAGACAGTTACTTACGGCCGATGCACTATATGAACAGTTGTTGAACGTTCCCGGATTTGCAACAGAAGGGTAAGAGCACGTAATAGTATCACCTGAACATGTCCAGTAGTTAAGACATGCATCCCCTTGCGATACACTGATTTGCTCATAATCGCAATTAGGACAGGCTTCGCAGGTTGCCCTAACTCCCGTGCCAAGCACAAGGAACAAGGCAATGGCCAGTACAAAACGAATCATGGTTGCACTGACGTGTTAATTGTTAGTTCTAGCAGTAAGGGGATCGCGCCACGAAAACGTACATGGTGTAGTTGTTTCAACTGCTCGGCCACTCTTTGGCTGGACAGTTGCTCTTATATGCAAAAGCACGGTTGGGGATGTGGTGAGATTCCATAAATCTCGCGTTTCGCCAGCGGTATCATATGATGCGTAGCGTGGGTCTGTTTGAATGACATTAGTGAAATTACTTCCAAAGCGATACCCATACCCATGCTGGTCGTTCAGTCTTTTGCTCGCTTGATGATACCCACAAAGTTTTATCACACCGTTCCACATGCATTTGATATGTCTACAAAGCAAACTACACAGCAACAAGACCAGCCCGGTGGCCGCCAACTTGAGTATGGAACATGATTTAGAAATACTCACATGTACTAGTATTTGCAAGTCAAAAGTGCCGTTTGGTCACAAGTGCGATCAAAATATGACCAAGTCTTCTTCGCCAGGAGGGGAAAGCAAGCGTTATTATGCTCATCCTCGTCGATTGAACGGTCCTTGGACTCCAAGTTGGACTCTGAGAATTTGATGATCTCACAAAGGACAAGATTTGGCCGGTCTGCGTGAGGTCCATGCAAACTGGTTGCAGACTTCTGTCCTGTCAGTGGGTCCGAAAGACCGTCGCATGATGTCACTATCATCCCGCCTGCCTGCCACACCAGAATCTTTACCTCCATCTCTTCTGATCCCTGTAAGTCTCTCACGTTTGCTCCGAGTCTGTTTACCACTTCTTCCGACCTCCGAGTGTGCCTATTTCCTCCCGACTGCGGTCAATGTCTGCAGTTCTCACTGGGTTCCCAGTCTACGGCTGCCACGTCGTCCCTCTAGGTGACTAGAACCGCGACAACAAGTTGAAAAGGATGACGGTATTGGGATGACAGTACTAGTGGTGGTTGACATAGATGGCGGTATGCCTGACGGTGGCTGACGTAGTAGACGACAGGGTTCTGATGATGCTGAACAACAGACTAGAACAGACAGACCTCTGACCACCCGAAAATTTCCAATCACAGATAAGTAGTCTGTGGAGGCTTCATACAGACCGACTCCGTCCTTCAAGGTTCTACCCAAATGAGGCGATGGCAAAGCACGGAAGGCGCCGAACTACGGCGTGGAAACGAGCCATGTTTATTTCTTTAGCACGAATATTAATGATACGCTGATGGGGCGTTTCGAAAGTCGAAGTCCTCCTCAGGCTGGCACACCACATTCAGCATGCTTCTCATTAAGTAACAACCTTGTGCCACGGAAGAGAAACAGGTTCGAACCTCTGCAGTGATAACGTCGCCAGCAATATTGTGCCAAGTTCAAGTCATAAATATCACATTTACAGATAATCAGTCGATATGATTGACCTTGTGGGTTCTATGTCTTCTCGTGACGGTCTAAACCGCAGCACTGCGAACCAGAAGCCAGGAGGGAGACCTGCTAAAGCGCGTATTCTGCCAACGATTATTACCCTACGACATATCCTTGAAGGATAACTGACTCGAATGACCGACAGAGTTATCTGCAAGATTGATCTTGTCATTCTTATCCTTGAGAGCACGGGCATCGAGATTCACGACGTACCATAGACATGATTTGTGGATTCTTTGTACTACTCTACAGTGAGATGTAAGGTGAGGAACCACGAGATCTTGGGCTTAAAAGTTCATGTACCGTGACAGGTTGTGATACTCGATTAATGCCTAAGTAGGGTCAAGCGTTGGGTTCATGTATTCCATGATCGATAAGATGGATACTGCAGGGACAGGACAATAATGAAATGCAGACTCGCGTAGCTTTGGCTGTAGTATGATGATCGTATTACAGGCGCGGGATTGCAATAAGAATGAACATGGGAAGGCGGTTGGAAAACGAGATAAAGATAACGGCAACTAGATGGACCGGGGGCTAGCTAAGAAACTGAAAGAAGGCGAGGAGTGAAACGCTGAAAGCAAGGCTGACGCCTTTAAAAAATATGAATTGGATAAAATGCATATTGAAGGACGGAAAATCCTCCATTAGAGGCGGATTTGAGGTACGAGAAGAGAGAAATCTGGTTGTATCTGGTACTCAAGCCGATCTTGGGAATCGACAAGTATGATGAGGAAATGATACTTGCAGTAAGTACTCGGATAAGTTACATGATGAAGTGTTGGAGAAACCGTGTGAGACGAGAAACGATAATGTTCCGAGTCGTACGGCAATGGGATAAATATCATCATTGGACGGGAGAGCTACGTTCTGGATTGCGGGAGGACGACAATCGGTAAAGAGATGTTTATGAACCATATTTGTAGGTGTACGTAAGGCTTCGCATGTCCCCATTGACCCAGATCAATGTTTTGTTCATGCGGCGGGTTGATCAAAACGCGAATCACTAGTAACTCACGTGTCAGTGCCAATGGCAATACTACACCGATGTGAAAGCAGAAACACGGCTCACCGGTCACTGGCAGCCTGCAGACTAATGGTGATCATGCAGTGGCCCTGACGAAGAGATTCAGAGACCTCAGCTCCCTCCTTGACAAACCCCCCCACGAGCCATCCAGCAGAAACTCAAAGAGTCTATGTAGAAGGAGAAGCAACCCGGTACAGATATCTAGTGGAGGACTGGAATGGAGTTGTAGAAGAGATCTGGAAGATCAAGAGCTTCTCTCGCTTCCTACTAGTACTCCCCCCCTTATTCTCTGATCTCCAAAAGGCAGCTCATGATGGGCCTATCATCATGCTCATCGCAAGCAAATCGTCTTGTGATGCCATCATTATCTCGTACCAGCAACCTCCAACTAGCATTCAACTTCCTACCAATCTGCCGAAACTCACCAGCTTGGTGGACACACTCCGTGAAGCAATTAATAAAGAGACTAGTCCAAAATGGGACCAACCAATGCTGATAAAAGCTTTGAGGGAGTTGTGGGACGACATCGTCCACCTAGTGGTTGAGAATCTGGGCAGATTTGCACAATGAGGTTCCCGAATGTGGTGGTGCCCAACATCCCTCTTCAGTTGCACGCTGCTGGTGAGTATAGGGCAAATAGAGAGTCCCTTTCGCAGCAATATATCTCTTCATACACTCCATCACTTACCGCGCTGATGAGGGAGGGCTCGCAAAAGTCATGACAGGTCGTTGTTGGTGCCCTTTGCTGCCATTGGCCAGAATCACCCAGCTGGTGCTTCATCCACTTTGGACGGTGTGGAGCCTGAGCTGGAATTGGTGCAGAATCTTTTACCCCATCCTTCAACTGTTTCCTTCATTAAGATAACAAGCGCTGATGCCACGAAATCGACAACACTGCGTGCATTGCAAGAAAATACTTGGCTTCATTTCGCGTGTCACGGAACACAGGATTTTGACGAGCCCTTCCAGTCGGCATTCCTCCTGCGCGACCAACCTCTCTCACTCCTGGATATCACCCAAATGGATCTCTATCGACATCAGTTCGCATTTCATTCTGCCTGTGAAACCGCAGTCGGTACCTTCAGTACGCCTGACGAAGTGATGCACCTAGCAGCTGGCCTGCAGTTTGCTGTGGTTAAGAGCGTCGTCGGGACATTGTGGAAGGTCAATGATAGTACGGTGCAGCGCTTAGTCGAGGCATTCTACAAAAAACTTTGTGGAGATGGTACGATGAATTCCAAACGAGCTGCCCGAGCGTTGCACCGAACGGTCCAGTCGTTGGCCTGCGATAAGGACATCCCCTTGGACCAACGTATAGTATTGATGCATATTGGCATAAGATCGAATTCGTACGTCACCTCCTAGCTTGTTGATTAACGCGTTCATTGACGACTTCGCATGTAGCATCCAGCTGTACTTCTGTGTCGCCTGTTGCCAAGATGACTTGCTATATTTCAAACTTTGGAACTATATCCTCCCTGATATCACCTACTGTAGTTGTTATTCTGGTTTCCCAGTCTGCTGCCTCGGAGCCAAATGTGAATATTTTGCCAGTAAGAACGGAGTCCAAAATTGTGCCATAACATGATTCAGTTAGAAAATAACCGACGGCTTAGTAACCTCTGCGTCATGTTATGCTACGGGCTTGCTTTTGAGACTAATGCAATGATAAAATAACGTGTGTATTACATAGTAGACGTGCAAGTGTGACCATAGATGTACAAATGCAATATTCCAAATGAGCTCAACCGTACCCTAAGAAAGAAAGAAAGAAAACAGCACAGACCAGCCTCCAAACTCATCCATTTATCCCCGCGAACATAACCAATTTTGCGTAACATCCGCTTTTGAGAGATAACGATAAGCAGCAGGATTCACGACTCGCGGCGATTACCGCGCCAACCCAGGCCCGTTGCTGAGCTCTTGTGCGACCTTTTGCACAAGCCCCATGCCCAAAGGTTTCAACACATTCTCCCATATCTTTTGACGACGCCTGCCCCCAAAGATACCCGCACTTCGCTCGCCCGTTTCGCCCTCAGGGCCAAAAACGAACACCTTGCCGCGGGAATTGTCCCATGGCTGCTCTCCCCACGCGAATGCGATCCAACGTTCTTGTATAGCGTCTCGTACACGAGCATACATCAACTCGTCAACGACGGGTTGCGTCCACCTGCTGAAACTAGATTCTGAGCCGCAAGAGAACTTGTCGATATCTATGAGGCCAAGCTCGTCGAGGGTGCACGTCTTGTCGGGGATCTCGCTCACGTCAGCAGAAGTTGATCTTGACGATGAGAGTGATGGAAGCGACTCGTCATCATCAAAAGCAGTAGGCGAGGATGAAGGTGATAATGGGAGTGAGACGTTGTCAAACAAGTATACTAAGTCTGCTGCATGGTGGGGCATTCCGTGTGCAGGACCCTCTTGATCAAATACATACCGCCAGACCCGTTGTCCAGTCCTTTGCGCAGCTTGAACAACACATTCTGTGGGCCATGTTATGCGTGCATCCTCCACGAGCTCAAGTAAACGGTCGGTGAGATCTTCTGCAAAAATATGCGAGCCGATCTCATAAGCATTAAGAAGAGCAGAGGCTTTTGTGATAGACTGGCAGATGGCGCGAATTCGACGCACAACTGCGGAGGCAGCCCACTGACGTGCAGGCTGAGACCAAAGAGAAGAATCACATGCACAATCACCGATAAGGAGAGGCTGGAGACTAGTGGTGGGTGTATGGGGAGCGGCGGGCTGACTGCAGCTCATTGGGTGCGGGCTTCGATTCATGTTTTTTGCCTTGCGAATGGCAAACCGCAGCGGATGAAGACCTCTGTCATGAGGAGCTCTGGCAGATTCTTCCGACTCTGAGGGCGGGAAGAGAATGTCTTTGAATCCTTTTCTGAAGAAGACACCGTCATCGACCGCACGGAAGGGGAGATTAATGTTGACAAGTCTTTCGGAATCTATAGCACGAAGTTGTGCGACAGAAGAAGCATGTAGTGGAGCAAATGCTCTGGACAGTTGCCATCCAGCTGAATGTGGTTCTGGAGGGTTGTGGTCGACGATCGCACTTTGAACAATTGCCCGAGCAAATAAGGGGCGAGTCAAGTTGGCATTGGAGTACAGGTGAGCAATGATGTCAGCTGCTCCCGAAGAATGACCGAATAGGGTGACATTGGATGGGTCTCCTCCAAAGTCTGCGATGAAGTGGTTCACCCATTCTAGAGCCTGACGTTGGTCGCGCAGACCTGTGGGATAATACGTCAGTTAAAGCGATGCAAAGAGACAAAATAGACTAACCATAGTTTCCCACGCCTTCGTCACCTGCTGCTCGGTTATCTTCTGCCAAATGCATGTTTGCAGCAACACCAAATACTCCTATGCGAAAGCTAACCATGAATGAATACCACATACTGATATACGCAAGGAGGAAGGAAACGTACTTGATTGTGACCATTATGATTGGTAAACCAATACAAATGCTCTTTCTAACCAGAGCACCGCCATCATAGATCCAACTTGAGCCACAACCACGGTTACCTCCACTACTCGTATGAGCTTCTATCGCATGAAAGAGACGAAACTAATCTCACCCGTGGATCCAAACCATAACAGGAATGTGTGATTTACGATGATGACCAGCAGGACAAGTGATGTTCAAATTGAGACACTCGAACTCATCCTGTTTAAAGACTTGTCTTGGGATATCACTGTCGGTAAGACCGAACTCTTCCTCAAAGCTATTCTGGTCAGGCTGTGGGCATATTGGGCTGAACGAATACGTTAGCAGTTGAACAGATACAAGATAAAAAGATGACGTACCCGTAATGGGTTGCGTCAACTGAGGGGGGGTATGAACTGACGAGTTTTGATTGACGGAATCGGGCTGGTACACTGGCGTATTTGATTCCGCGGAATTGGTGTATGGATACATCCGGGGTGGATATTGGATGATCGACACCTTTGAAAGTGGTCCTTAGCATGCTATGGTGTAGTAGAACATGCGGACGATCGAGTATCATGGCAACTTGATATATAAAGGTAAACGCGATGAGGACGGTTTTGCGGTGTAGGGTAAGAGGGAGAAAGTAGGTATGCTGTGTTCAGTTGGCCCGCTTGTATACTAACTGACATCATCCTAAATCGGATCAAGGCAGGCAAAAAACCAAGTGTAGTTGCTCAGATAGGCAGGTCTAGAGATCAAGCCAATCGATACACGTGACGACCGGGGCAAACCGGAATCAACGACGCCTGAGTCTGACTCCATGTGATGAGTGAAGTGAGATGACTAGTTCGGCCGCTTTAATTGATACGAAGAACTCACGCAGTAAGATCATGGGGCATGATGACGTACAACTTTGGCGGTGTGATTGTGCTCGTCGGTACAGAAGCCTAGATCGATTCAACCCCTGAGGCATTTATGATCATTGCCTATCGGTGCACTGCTTCCAACAATCTCTAGGCGTGGGCGGAAAAAAGTAATTTCAGTTCTACGCGATCGAGATCAAGATGCGGCATATTGACGCAGCAAGCACCGAGAATTGGTCCAAGACGGCGTTCTCAATAGTGGCTGGGATCTGGATCATCATATCAGTGAAAACGCACCAAAACATCGTTGTCAAAATCACGGTAGGGTCCCGCATCTCATCAACAATGTAATCATGACGAGTGCAAGAATACACATGTAACGACGGTAAACAACAAGTCTGACCAACAAGACTGTTTAACGACTGTCACCGATGACCACCATGACCACCAGTACAATGCCTTCAGCTAGCTGGACAGTTGAACTACCAAGTAAGTACAATCAGAGATAAAAACACAACACTTGCCTCAAAGTGCGTGTGGCACGCGGAGCGGAAATATCAACCATTGGGTTCAGTGCGCAGATAACTGGTTGATAAAGACGGTTCGTATCAGCATCACAGTATCACAGGAAAAGTGAGTCCATCGATATTAAAGAGAAAACCGATGTTGTTGCGCAACGTTCGGATCGATACGAATTCAAACTCACGGCATGTTCACCCGGATCCGGCAGAAGCCGCGAACGAAATTATTATGTAATATGACCGCTGGACTCGGAAATGTTCCGGTACAGCAGCACTGCTAGTACCACCACTTTTCATGATCGACTTAATTATCAAGATTGTCACTCAACTCAGGTCAAGTTCAACACACTCATAACTCAGGCCTCAGGACTTAGCAATCCTGATCAGATAGCTTTCCTGGTCATGTCAGGATGATCCGACCGATTCCACCTTGGCAGTAATATATATATCACCCAGGTCATGCGCAGGATCTTTTTGCGGCTGGAATGTGTCGGCAGACAGAGTATAGCTACGTGACGGTCAGGCATAGCGTCCGGTGAGCGGCCTGTGATAAATTTGGAGTATTTCACCCGCCCAAATATCGTAACAAGCCCCTCCGCTTCAAGTTGAACCCTTTCCACGGGTAATTTGCAAAGTAATGAAATCCGGTCTGACTAGCCGAATCTCAACAACTACAGCATTAGTGGTCACCAGCACCGGTCACCCTCGTACTTGGGCTTGAGTAGACTCGTATACTAAAGTTGTATTTACTTGCTTACGCCGAACACTATGACTGAACTTGCGCTCTCGCTTGATTGCCGAGCGGCAAGCTAACCGGACTATATATATGTGACATAATATTGTGACATTTGCCGCTTACTGGCACGGATCCCTGGATGGCCAACTGTTCGAGTCAATCTTCATATGTAATACCTTCACATCCTGTTGCAGGACATCATCTTCTGAAGAACACAGGCTTATTCCAGTATTGAAGGTAAAGCTCTCTGAATGTGTATTATGGGGGGCAGGAGGAAGGTTGAAACACTGCTTGACATCCCTGCGTGACATCGGACCCAGACACAATACATTTGTGACACTTTACCTGGGGCAATCTGCGTAGCCCTGCAGCCTGAGGTCATCGTTAGGTATTCCGCGAGAAGGCACGAGAACATGGACACCTTGGTGTCATCCAGGCTGCATCATATATATACGGTCAGCCTTCACAATTTGCGTTTACAAATCGAACTTCAACTATCTCCTTGTCTGCGCCAGATCTCTGATGGTGGCATTATACTACTCCTCTCAGCTGAGTGGTGAGTTGGAAGTTGCTGGTATCGGGTACTGTTATGTTTACTATCATTCGGAAAGTCGTGGGGTCGGTATTGCACAGCACTGCCATTATCTGCACCATCTTCAGGCTCGTTTACAGAGGCTGGATGCATCACTTATGGTGGGAAGATGCATGGGCGGCACTTGCACTTACCGCAGACGGTATATCTTTCCTTATACGCTGCCTTGGACGTAAACCAACCACATCCCCTCAGTTATCTGCCTGGCATGTATCTGGGTCGACAGTGTGATAAGTTGTGAGTAGTACTTAAGTTCGCATTCCAAGGATAATAACATGTTCATACCACTCTCAGCGTGGATCCTCACAATCGCTTTTACTACTGTGCTGTGGTACGCGTCATAACTCACATGGTTACATTTCTAACTAACTAGTTCAGGGCTGCGCGCATGAGCGTCATTTTTTCCATCATCCCCATCGCCAACCACTCAGGGTCCAAGATTCACAAATGGATCACCACTCTCGTCGTAGTTTGCTTTGCGTGTACGTGGACAGCACTGCTCATTCAGAAGATCAGTATCTGCGAGTATCACTCCTGCCGCATGGGTAAGTCGGTGGCAGTCTCGCTTTTGATCAGTCAGTGCCTATATACTTTCTTGGGGTGCTGTGTCCTCAAATCATTGGCAATTCAGCGGACATCATCGCAGATATTACCCTCGTTGTCGTGCCGCTTTATCTCTTGCAAACCATAGGCCATCCACGTAGCAGCATGATACTGGTCCAATTTGCATTTGGCGCATCACTTCTGGTTCCCGCCTTCACAATTCCCCACTCTGCACTCCTCCTACTTAATATCTATAACACAAATACGCTCATGTTCGCGCACATCAAGGTAAGCATACTCCCTGTCCTCGCGCTGCTTTTGCAAAATACGATCGAAACTAGGCCGCCCTCAGTCTCATCGTCTGCAACCTCTTGGTGATTGTGGCCTTTTTATACCGCGTATATCTAAAGGATACATCCAACGTAAACCAGCCACTCCCATCCAGTGGAGTCCTCACGAGTATCATCGTGATACCGATAGGCGGCAGCACGAATGCCCTGACGTCGCTTTCTTTACAGGATGGGATAACCTCGAGACAGGTTAAAAGTGTAGGCTGGAGGGATGAAGTCGAAGAATGAAGCTGAAGACGCAACCGTACGTTGCGCCGAAGAGGCACCGGTATTGAGAGCGACTAGAAACATTTAAGGACTAGAATGGCGAAGGACGATCGATTAGGAAGGAAGTTGATGGTAGCCTGGGTTTCTATATTGTCATGGAACATATCTTTGTATTATACTATCAGCTGTACTTATTGTATTTATGCTACGGCAGTGCTTTGCGAATCCAGATTGATATTGTGACCTTGTCCCGCAGGGCCGCACTTGTTTGAGTCTCTTTCCACACCAGAAGTTGAGGTGAAATGATGACATCCTCACACGATGAATCGAAAATGTAAGAGCCGGTATACGCCAAATTTCGGAAGATGCTGGATTGATCGGAATGATCGGAAGATGTAGGAACTTCAGACGCAGAGCAACTTCGATTACTACAGTACGGTGTCAATACCCCATCATATTTGATATTTTCGACCCGAAAATTTAAATAGCACACCCATTTTCATATCAGTTCTGGCACCATTTGGATTCGTACGTACAAGAATGTGCATAGGGTGGTCATGCGAAAGACGGACGGGAAATGTTATAAGCTAGAAGTTGGTTGAATGGGAACTTGAAAGTTGAAGGACAAAGGAAGGAAGCTGCGGCTTGATGTCACGTATTATGTGACCAAAGCAGGTCTGTGAGAAACGTGAATTATGTACTAGCGTTCTACTAAATAACATAGTCATAAGAATTGTGCAGTGCATGAAAGAAGTGAAACTGATCTCACCTTCGAAAGCCATGCACTAGATGTGCTAGAGGCTCTCTACAAGGGCCTTTTGGGAAGCAGCTTCATGATTCGGTCCGGCCTGACACCGTAGCGGGCGGAGTCAAGGTGCCAGTGAAGTGAGCAGACCATGAAGTTCTGCAGCCCTTCGACGTAGATAGCCACTTGCTTGTCAACCTTTTCGTCCCATGAGGAGAGGATAACACGGTTGGAGTCAAAGCGGTGGATGGCATCTTTGCACATCTGGCCAGCGTAGTTGATAGCGTCTTGTAGGTCTAGTCCTCGTTCGTTCATCAGCACAGCAACTGTGGGTCACCGCGAGATTGCTCCTTGTTGTATGACAAATATCCTGCCGGCGGTAATGTCAGCAGTGCCGAAGTGTTCAATGGCAAAACAGAATTACATTAGACCAAGAAGCATGGTCGTTGACGGCGTCTTCCAAGGCCTTGATGACTGGATGCGACACAACTTCGTCGGGAAGATTAATTCGAGCTACAAATTCGATAAGGGGATCGCAGATCTTCAGCGCGACGAGATGTCGCCTCAGGGCAATATAAGATTCCAGATCATATTTATTTCCCTTTGTACGATCGTCCACCTGCTTAGCCACAGCAGCGAAGAATAATTCACTTCCACGGATAAACCGCTCTGTGCAGCCGGGGCCTGCAGTTTGCCTGAAGCAGCTGAAAAATCTAATGCATAACAACTTTTAGAAAGAGTTTGTGCGATAGAAAACATGGTCGTACGTTTTGGACATCTTTGCACCAAGATGTTCCGTGTCAAAATTGGTGGGATCGCGAAGTGCAAGAATACAGGATTCATGCATTTCCTGTACATTGACGACGCCATACTCCATCCAGTCGTCTATAATGAATATCCAGTTAATGAAGTCAGAGCAGACTTGGAGATGGAAAGCGTCTGCGCCAGGATAGCAAAGGGCAGCGAATCCGCATGCGTCCATATCAATATACCCTTTAATCTCGGGCTCTACAAGTTGCGCCACGTCAATGAGCCATTGATCAGACACGCGGGACACCACATCACGGTGAGGGTTCTGTCGCAAGGGATAGTGACAATCACTGATGAGGTCAGGTAAAATGAATTGTGACGGCTCGCAGCCAGGAACGGTCGTGTGGGTGACATTGGAAAAACACAATAGCCTCAGAGGTTGTCGTATTCATATTGTGGATGTTGAGATGAGGAACATATGGGTGCAAGATTGATGGTCTTTATAGTAATTTTTTAGTCCTACCAGCAGATTTGTGCCTAGCTTGAATGAGAATATTTCAATAACCATTCCCAATAGGTAAGACCAGTTTTGTGCCAGAAGGAAGACCCGTCAGATGCCCAGCCTGTGTTGAGTTCGCGTTCCAGCCTTAGTCCTGGAAGTAAAACTTGTGACTTGAATGGTTCGTGATCCGAATGGCAAGTTTGCTTTCCGTCTTCGTATAGGGATAGGTTAAAAAACGACATGCGTCTAATAGATAAGTACTTCGTCGTCTGCTAGCACATGCTGAACGTGCACTATTATCACTAATTTTCCTGACAGATGCATGTAGCAGCCTGAATCAACTGACGCACCTCACGAGTCAGATTGGTATATCCATTTTGTACTAGTACCCGCCAGGAGTACTCCCCGACTAGAGTCTAGTCGGTTTCAGTTATGTAGAATGGATCCGCAACGTTATGCTTGAATCAGCATCCCAGCCCTTGATACTGATGAGTGAGTCTTTGACAGCAAACCTTCGATGAAATCACAGAGTCCGGCGCCGGTGAGTCTCGGCGAGGTGTGTTGCATTCCAAAGTACAATCAATTACATAATTGGCAAAGACCTCAACGTTGCGGACACCACACGGTGCCCAGTGCTGCGTATACATGTAGTGATGCATGCATGCATGAGTACGAACTGATTGACAGTGCCACGTGCGTTGCATTCTCCCTGCAACGCGTTTGTGTATGTATTGATGAGTGTAACGTACAAGTTACGCACTGTTACGACAGATCAAAATCTGTTTCTCTTGGATTGTGCGGGTTCGAAACTTGCCGACGGCGAGTTTTTTTCTATCGGACACCTCGACATTCACTCATGAATAGTTTCTTTGGAAGTTCGCTGCAACTGGTCTAGCCTGGTGGCTGCTACAACAGAATCAAAATCTGTTTCTCTTGGATTGTGTAGGTTCGAAACCTGCCGGTAAATTTTTTTCCAATCAGAACACACCTTGTCACTGATGGATAGTTGTTCATCTTAACTGGTCTTAGATCCTGTGCAAATTGTTGCCGCGACATTAATATTTGCTCCATGGCGAGTCATACCTTCGGACACGCGAAACACTAATTATATATGTTGTGATTCCTGAGGCTGCCGCAGGTTTTATGTAGTTCCTCTTCGGGCTTAGTCGATTGCATATTGGATTGGTGTTTGTAGACGTGTCTGCGATATCAGGCGCTGTTCTGTGGACCACTGCACAGAGTATCTGCAGTGATTTTAGAATGCACTTGCGATCAAGAAGAACTTTGCAGGCAAAGAAACATATGAACATTCTTTGCTGTAGGGGCACATAGAAGGTGTGTCCAAATCACTGCGATCACTGTTCACCGTGACCAAGGTGGAACATTTGTCTGAGCCAAAACTTCTAGATCTGGAAGCCATCATTGCGTTTTGCCATGGTTTGTGCTTCGCAGGCACAAATTATTCATCGTCTGCTTTCACAAGTTATAGCCGAAGGTCCAGGCCTGCGCGCGCGTTAAATAACTGAAGGTCAATGAATTTTAAATTTTTCGAACAGTCGCGAGTCGCACAAGGTGTTCGGAGGTATTTACCTTACTAGGAAGGTTCTGAGAAGTAGAAGCCTTGGAAGTAGAGCACGGTGATCTGGCTTTCCATACATCCATTCCTGATGCCAACCCATCTCCGTTCCTCAACGAAATTCGAGAGCTTGAAGTACAGAATGTTGAAGTCTCGATTGCCACACTCTTGCGCAGCCTCGCAGTCGCACCGTTGATTTTGCCGTCTCAACACGCTGCATTGTTGATTAAGGGCCATTTTTCGAAGGATTCCACTCACCTCATATGTGGACGGCACACAAAAAGTACTATTGGAACCTAAATCATTGAAAAATATTGGTAAGATTGGCCTTGTCAGTTGGTCACACGTAAATCACACCATAGACTGTAAAGTCAAAGTTTATGGCTGTGAAAAGGCCTCATAGACGGCATGGTTCACCTGAATAAAGCGAAACAAAACTATAGACAACTACAGGGCTAGACCAGTTGCGGTGAACAAAGAAACCATCCACGAGTGAACGTCAAGGTGTGTTCCGATAGAAAAAACCTTGTCGTTGGCAGGTTTCAAACCTGCACAGTGGCAGAGAAACAGATTTCGATTCTGTTCTGGCAACCACCTGGCTAAGACCAGTTACAATAAACTTCTAAAGAAATCATCTATGAACGAATGCCAAAAGTGTGTTCCAATAGAAAAAACTCTAGTTCAGCAGGTTTCGAACCTGTACAATCCAAGAGAAACAGATCTTGATTCTGTTCTGGCAACCATCTGGCTAAGACCCGTTACGATGGGCTTCTAAAGAAACCATCCATGAGTGAATGTCAAGGTGTGTTCCGCTAGAAAAAACCTTGTCATCGGCAGGTTTCAAACCTGCGCAGTGGAAGAGAAACAGATTTTGATTCTGTTGTGGCAACCACCTAGCTAGGACCAGTTACGATAAACTTCCAAAGAAACCATCTATGAACGAATGACAAAGCGCGTTCCAATAGAAAAAGACTGTAGTTCAACAGGTTTCGAACCTGCGGAGTTCAAGAGAAACATATTTTGATCCTGTTGTGGTAATCACATTGGCCAGGTTAAAGTCTTAAGTAACTCTTCCACTGGGCGACTCACGAAACTTCCCAAGTTGAAAACTCAAGGGGACTCTGATAGACACGGCCCGAAAAAGATGACATGGACAATAAAGTTCGAGTCTGAACGTCTACGAGACAATACAATTGCCCCAACGAGGGATGAAGACTGAGATAATTCTAATTCACCATCATTAGCAGCAGGTTCAATATGATTGACATTACCACTCAGGATACATGAAGTTTCTAGAAACACAGAAGGCAATCAGCAGATACTAAAAAAAACAAGGACAACGAGACACTGTCACCACCTTGAAGGCCAGACATGGAGAATTGGAGACGGGAGTCTCACCTTCCCACAAGTGAGGGCCAAAAAAAACGGTGGTCACGCAGCAATCGAGTCCATCCCAAACATATCATCGCGATCTCGAACTCGACACCGGTAGTGAGAGTACGGCAATGGATTACTGAAGCCATGAGGATTTCAGCGAAACGTGAACTTGGCCGAGCGAACGAGCAGTCGAAGAAGACGAGAGAAGAATGGCAAAACACGATATAACCCACGCCCTTATGGTAGCAAAAATAAATCTACATGACGCATCAGAACGGTCGCACAGGGTGTTCGGAGGCCAATGGAAGCACTTAACTTACTAGGAAGATTATGAGAAGTGCCAGAAGCCTTGGAACTAGACCATGGGTCTGGCTTTCCACATGGATGTGATAAATGAGAGGTCCTCTCAGTTGAGAATGCGAGGTTTGCCACAACGACGAGCAAATGAATTTCTTCGCAGCTTCCTGTAGGTTCGATGAATAAGTACGTTTTTGCTACCTTCCTTCCCATTGGAAAGACCGTCAACGTTTCACACAAAGTCCTTGGCAGTACTTGTCAGGATTTTTGCACAAGCCGGACGCGAAATACATTCCAGGCCCCAATCTTGATGTAAGATATGTCATTCCACAAACCAAGTAGCATTCCATAGCAGATGAGTCAGTACATAATAAGATACACCAAGTACAACAAATTATGCATGTTGAGCAAGTAATACAAATGCGAACGTAACACGGGTATTCCAGATGACCCCGATCCCAGCAGGTAATATCACAATTCCAGATAGCTTGAGCGGATCAACCGCAGCATTGTACAGTATTTGGTGTGGTGAGTGGCGTGAGTATGAGACGCGGATGAATCAATCATCGCAGGATGGTAATCATGACGAGATAGCGCCATTAATGGCGTTCAAAAGAATGTTGTTGTAGTCGCCACCCATCTCCCAGAGGGCGAAACCAGCCAGGCCAGCCTGTTTGATGAAGTTTCCCTTTGCAGCTGCAGGAGAATTAGCTGGATTGAAGCTGTTTAGAGCGGAAAAAACGTACTGAAGGATTGGGCGTTGTCGTAAGCTACAATGACCTGTGTGTTGGGGTTGAAGACGTATGGCTAACAAAGACAAGGATTAGACCGGTGAAAAAATTGCGGACAAGGAATACATACCGTCTGGCTGCAGTTGTTGAAGGTGCTGATCATACCGGAAGCGACACTGCCGTCCTCGTTCAAGAAACCAGCATCAATCAGACCCCAGAAGTTGAAGTCCCCAGAAGCGGGTTGGTTAACACCGCAAGCGTCTGGGCCGGCAGCATCCCAGCTGTCACCGGTAATGGGGTTGTTGGTGTTGAAGCTAGGGAATGAAGCCAATATGTTATTCTCGAGAGCAGTAGATGGGCTGATGGAGTAGCCGTGTCCGTAGCTGGGCACACCAAGAACGATCTGCTTAGCAGAGAACCCTGCAGCAGTCCAAAGCTGGACAGCGGAAGTCGCAGAACCAGTTTGGTCAGCAGCTGGAGCACAGGAGTCTTCTAAAGGAGAGTTGGGGCCCACAACCTTGCTGAAAGTGTCGCCGTACACGTCGTAGTTCATGATTTCTGCATAAATATTAACGGCTATAACGGCAAGCACTGATTAGTCTACTAACCGATGTAATCCAAGACCTCGGCAAAACCAGTCAGGTTAGTCGATGGGGTCCCCGTAGCATCGTTCCATGGCTTGACAGGGGTCGCAGCAGAGAGAGAGAGGCTCGGCAACGCCGTCTTCAGCTCCTGGAGCATAGACAGAAGATTGGCAGTATCCTGGGGCGACTCTGTGTTGCAAGAAAGACCGTTGGTACTACCAGGGTACTCCCAGCTGTCAAAAAATGTCAACACCAATAATAACCATGTCAATTTAAATGTACGTA
Source organism: Suillus decipiens (assembly GCA_016695475.1). Classification (NCBI taxonomy): domain Eukaryota; kingdom Fungi; phylum Basidiomycota; class Agaricomycetes; order Boletales; family Suillaceae; genus Suillus; species Suillus decipiens. The sequence continues at coordinate 105,908 of MU173030.1, read as the reverse complement.
CTCGAACTCGACACCTTGGAAACCATACTTGTTCACCATGCTCACGATCGACTGGACGAAAGCCGTACGATTGCTTGAGGTGGAGATAGACGATGAGAAATAAACGGAACCATCCCAACCACCGACAGTCAATACAGGGAAAACGTTCTGTTGTCTAGTAAGCTAACCATCGGCCTCAAAAAAAGTGTAATCATACGTTTTGCTTGGCGGCAGTAACGAAGGTGACAGGACCGCTAGGGCTGCTGTCACTGACAGTCATTATAGCGGTACCATCAGCGGAAGTGATAGCTCTATATGTCAATGTGAGAAAAGTGTGGATAACGAGTATCAGGTGGTGAACTCACCCGAAGTAAGCGATTCTGTTGAAGCCCTTCCACGTAATGTTGGCAACCGTGTAATCGGTGTGCCAGTTAGCAAACCAAGCCATTGCGACAGAGCCATTACCAGGGCTCGCAGGCGTAGGAGTAGACCCTGGGGATGTGGCAGTCGATGTAGGTGTAGTAGCACTACCAGCAGATGATGATCTGAGAGAGCAAGTTGGGGCGGCAGCTGCAAACGGCAGCACCAGCAAAGAAGCTATCGCCAAAGAAAATTTCATGATGATGATCAAAAGGTTTTAAAAAGATGGACGTCGACAGTGAGTGAATGAAAGCGAGAGTCGTTAGTGAGTGCTCAGACTAGCTAGAGCACTAATTGCAATCAGGATTGAACCTTTGAAAGAGTTGAAAATCAGACGGGAAAAGTAATGAACGACCAGGCAGACAGGCCCTTTTTGTAGTTTTGAAACAACGTGTGGACCAAACTCTCACATCATGCATGATCAATGCGGCTTACTGATAGCCTAAATTACAACGTACCGTGGCTTTTGTTCTGCTTTTGTTCATCAACCACATGGTCAGCAGTGGTCAATCTATGGGCGCTTAAAGGCCGGACCTTTCTCACATGGCATTGTTCATTAGTAGCGTTGTCCACTTGGTAAGATCCTTGATCGCTTAGTGGAAACACCACACAATGCTCAATTTTTTTTGCAGCTGCTAGTAGCCACTGGGAACTATCCGTCATTGTGAACCATCAAGGGAGGATTGACCAATTCTTTTCGTGATCATACTTCTGCAGCCTGCGGATGTGGCCACAGACTTAGGTGGCAGATGGACCTAAACCTCTATGCCAAAGTGGCAAAGGACCAAAGCTTCGTCTTCACAGGTGCAATATGCATTGGTGAGCACCGCGAACTTACATGACTCGCAGAAGGCGCTATTTTTTTATTTATAGGAAGCAATCAAATCTCTAAAAGCATCATTTATCCAATGGACGTATGCAGATATGCTGGTGGCTCGTGATCGATTGATCACTGATCAGGTGCCTGCCCGAATACGTCGGTCACTGGAGTCTCTGCTACGGATATAACTGTTGGATTCGACATATGTGGGTGTCTCCGAGGACGAGAACTTGTGACTATGGCGTGAACTTCTTGAAGCGCGTCCTCCGAGACCAGCCTGTTAAGCTATTGACAATGTCATCATCACTGATGGACCAGAAGTTTTGGGAGCAAGAATAGTTGCTATAGGGGTATGTCTATCTATTATGGAACTTTGTGCTAGTCTCCAGTAGCTGACCTAACATCAGATACGACAGTTGATATTTTAGATCATGCCCTGCTAAGTACTTTCGCACAACTGTACGCGTGGCCTTAACTGACGGAAATTAGTTCACTAAGGAAGCGACAGTCGCGTAGTTGACGCTCGTGCATGTCGTCGTTCCCCTGAATTGAATGATCGATTGCAGGGTAGTCTGAGCGTTCACCACACAGCAGCCACTAAGCTATCAACGTATGTATGTATTTCATCTATTGTTGTCGACTAGCTACACTAGGCTACACTTCGCAATGCCCGTCGATCAGAAAATTCTACGTGTCAACGTGAGAGTCGGGCACAATATACAACGGTTCTCTGTCCATATCATAAGAGCTATCCTTCGGTGTTCGCAAAAATTGCACAGCATGAGTCCTGAACAGCAGACTTCAGTAAAGGCCGAGTGAGAAGAGTGTGCCCACCAATCACCAGCATCATCTAATCACTATCAATATAACAGATCCGCGACGTGCCGCGAACATGTTGCCAAAATATGGGCAACAAAGAAGCGCGGACGTAAAAACTCCGCACATCTAACAGTATTGTACCCTGTCTTCTCAGCTGCCTGCAGCAATCAGCATGTTTGTTGTCCGAGTTCATAACGAACACAGCGGCTGCGAACCTCCCCCTCAGCCATGGACATGAAACTGAACAGGCTACCTTGAGGCGAAGTCTCGACCCAGATCCTACCCACCACCTCTTACAAGTCCGATCCGTACAGCAAGACGTCTGGCTTGGTGTGCTTCGATTCTTCGGGAACGAAAGAGGGATACGCAAATGGCGACCGTAGCAAAAAACAGGTTGCACGCCACGAATTCGTAGAAATCAGCACGCTCCTGTGCAGGGACACGGCCACAAGGCTGCCATGCAGGAGTCTCTCCGAGAGCTCCTGGTACTGCTGGGGGTGGAGATGTAGGGTATGGTTCATCGGGGGGTCTCGCTGTAGGTGTGGTCGTGTTCGAACAATGCATGAGTTGACGGTTGCCGAATGGATGGCAGAAGGGTTCATGAAGCTACAGTACAGTTCTGTTTGTTCTCCGTCCAGCACATTCATATATCAAAAAAACGTACGGCATCTAGTGGACATGGTTCACATGCGCCAAATGGGCGACAAGTGACAGACCGGTTTTGACTCGGGTCAACGTGTTGAGCCTGAACAATATTCACGACACATAAAAGCATAAAGCTGCAATTCCAATTCGCAAGTTAGATCGGTTATAACATTTTATGAAACACCTACAAAATGAGTTTCATGACCGCCGCCATATGCAACATCGTGAAAGCATGAACGTGAGCAGGCGTGGGAAATTCTATCTTCGTTGCCTCGTACTTTGTCGACGCCGTAAGTGCAATCCTCCAAGTCATAATTTACAGTGCCAAACTCACTACTAGGACAGGTTCCGCAGCTTAAACATGTCTCGTCGTACAGCAGTAATCGAAGAATTTGATGATGACACTGACCTCCCGCTCCCATCACGTCCACTCAACACTGGGCCGCGTGGGCCGCTACTCGAAGAGATAGGACATTCCGATGAAGAGGACAGTGAATCTGAATCAGATGATATGTCCGCACTAGGCCAAGCATCACAATCGCAATCACAGTTTCATGCTCCAACATCGTCTGGTCAATCGCAAGGTCAACCATCCAATACTATCACTGACATTACGCCTTATAAGAAGTACGTTAGTTATGCAACTATCCTTTGTTTGCTAATGGTTTATTAGGTGGACATGTATCTACCCTATCTATATTGACGCGAAACGGCCATATGGGACGGGTGAGCGCCGGATAGCACGCGAAAAGAGCGTTTGGTGGCCTTTGAGCAAGGACATCGCGGATGCGACTAGTCGGCTTGGATTAGGTACCTTGCACGAAGTGCAGAAATCTCATCCTAGAGACTGGGAAAATCCTGGTCGTGTGCGCGTTCAGTGGAAGAAAGATGGGCGATTGATGAACCCCGCGATTAAAACTAGTGCGCGAGTTCATTCTGCGACAACTTCCTCTCTAATAACTCGGATATGTTCAGAAAAACAGCTGCTGGAGATGATATCCTTCCAGATCCAACGGATAAAACAAGATAATATTCCCCGCCCACCATACGTAATGACACCGCCCCCAATTTCTGCCGCTCAGCCAGCAAACAAACCTCCCACGTCCGCGAAAGGCAAACAGAAGTCCAAAGCGGGTTCTGGTGTTGCCGTGCAGCTTTCCAAGTCAAGTCAACAGCGCTTGCCTACACCTCCACAACCTCTGCCAGCATTGGCAAGCCGAGTATCTCCTTATTCGCCAGCTTTACCCACGGGAATGCTCATCGAGACCGTTAAAGCTGGGATGAGTGCACAGGAGCCGGGTGCAGGAGCTGCTCCTGGTCAACCGGGTGTTCAAAAAGGTAAACGGAAGGTTCTCAGAGTTAGGGGATGATTTAGGACTCGGGTATGATGCGAATTGTCCTGTACGAAGTACTTGAAAGCACTCATGAATTGTTGAACGCCGGTGGTGAATTTGCAACTTTTTTAAATTGGTGAAACATTTGACCATAGGCCTAAAGACACTAGCTACTAGGTCCGCACATCCCGCAGGATTTAATATGTGGCTGTAGGATGGAGGATTGGGGGAGAACGCCATACATGTGTTTCTACTTCATGCTATGCAGAGGGTGTCTTACATACTGATATCGCCTTTCGGTGAATGATCTCGTCGCGTCGTAAGATACTGCGCCTCACATAATACTTCTTGGGCGCTTGGAGCAAATACTGCGGATTCAAACCCCTGAATGCTTTGAGGCAAACGGATCGCCCGCATCCTCTTGTGAAGTGAACGTGATTGTAATATCTAGATCCGGTCTAGAAGCCTTGCGGCGACTGGATGGCGAAATGTTTGTCCAAAACAGTCAGTTTCCCGCTCTGATGGACATTGGTCGGCGCCGATTAGCGCAAAACCACCTAGTAGGTCTTGACAAAAAAAAAAAGTACTAGTAGGACCTCACCGTCGCAGATTCGCAGTAACGCAGATACTTACCTCAATTTATTGGCACTTACGATATTGGACAGCCGCAAATGCGCATCTTGCCTCGTGTAAACCTGCTGGTGATTGGATGGAAGGGCGTAGATGACAACGCATATCATGAAAGACACATGTTATGATAGGTCATGATGATCTGGAATTGAATCGAAAGCATATATACGGAGCACCCCTTCAACTTTGTGCTACCATTCTCCCATTTCCCATCTCATCTTTCATCTTCCATTATGAGCACCTCGCAAGATCGCGTGGGCCGTGTGATCCACCACAAGGACTATTACCTGCGTGGTGGGGACATGAATGTGTTGGTGAGTCCCAGAGTATTCCTTAGTCCGTCCATTCTGATCTGGAGCCAACGTTGCAGATCGGGAACCATCTATTCCGTATACACAGTTTTTTCTTCTACCGTGAATCGTTGGTATGGCGCCAGATGCTAGATGCACCTCCCAATGGTGGGGAACACGGCACGGCTGATGCCCCGAGTCCTTTCACCCTCGACGACGTCAAAAGCGAAGACTTTGAGCGTTTCCTCTGGGTGATCTACAACCCGTATGTGCGACTTCTGAGCTACTGCCTTCACTTATATATGATTCCAGTCAATATTCACTCTACAATGCCCCCGCTGAGACATGGTTTAGCATCCTGAACCTTGCTCATCGATGGAACTTCTGCAACATCAAAGACCTCGCTATTCGCGAGCTTGAGAAACTCGACATCGAGCCGATCGATAAGATCGTAGCATACCACGAACATAAGATCAACAAAGCGCTCCTTATACCTGCATACATCGCGGTATGCAAACGTGACAAACCTCTGTCTCTCGCAGAGGGCATGTCGCTCGGAATGGAAACCGTTCTCCGCGTTGCCGACGCACGCGAGCGTGCTCGGCAGCAAGCCGCGGACAGCGGCATTCGCTCGCCGACGTTCGACGATTTTGGGGATGTACAGTTGGAAGATATGGTAAGGGAGGTGTTTGGCATTCCGCCGAAACCGATGTCGCCGGGTCGACACTCTAGAAACTCGTCCGGTGTATTCAACGGTGTCGGTGGGACGGCCACTCAGAATGGCTTTGGGTCCACTGCTCAGAAAGCCAATGGGGAAGCAGCCCATGGCTTGAATGGTCACGATTCAGCGACCCACAAGCCATCTGATTCCTTGCACGTATCTACAGAGCCACTTTCAACTAATGGCTCAACAAGCAAGGCTGATGGCAAGAAGCCACAAGCTCCGCCAAAAGACGATAAATCATTGTCGTCTGAACCGAACGGGGCTTCCTCCCAACAATCTGCGCCTGGTGCCGCTGATAACAAAGGAAAGGCTAATGGCGCAGGTGAGTAACTGACCGTCCATCTCCAGTGTTTTGTTCTAATTCGTGGCCCCGTCGTCATCGTAGCAAAAAACAAATGAGGATTGCTAGGCGGGTCTCATGCGTAGCGGCAACATGGTTCTTGTTCCGAGTTTTGACTATGTTATCGAAGTGCTATGTTAGTGGTTCAGCCATTATTACATTGTTGGAAGATTTCAAGCAACACTGTATGCGTGGGTTAATTAAGGATTATGCACGGTCGAGGTAATGTTCAAGAAAAACACAGTACTGGTATATGTGTGCGGTTAAGGTAGATTTTCGATTGGTCAATTCGATGCTCTCTCTTAGCCGCCACATAATCCATTGAGGCCCTGGGTTCAAAAGGATGGTGGGAAATATAAATATTTGTTGACAACTATTATCCAGCACCTTCAAATTCAACAACATCAAACAACACCATATAATGTCTCCTCCACTGCGCGATCCAACATCTGACTCCGAAGATGATGACCCAGACTATGTGCCTCCCGAACACCAAGGTGTGATAACAGGTTATCCCACCAAGAATTACCTTGTTTAACTAAAGACATCAGACTCGGATAGTTCTGGAGATGAAGAAGGAAATGATAAAACTGACGTGGTGAATGAAGTGAAAGGGGAAGATCTAGTGGAGAAGAAAAAGTGAGGTGTGTCGGGTGACCCTATGGGTCGAATATACTTATCCTGCTGTATAGGGCGCGTGATGCTTTATGGGCCAGTTTCCAGGCGTCTGTCTCGACGCCACCGCCTCCAAAGGTCGAGGACCCGCCAAAGAAGCTCGTGAAGATCGAGAAACGTTTTCTTTTCGCAGGAAAGAATATGGTGTATGTACGCTCACTCATTCCTTGTCACAGTGTGCTTAGTAATGTGAAGAGAAGTAGTTGAAGTTCCCGAGGGGTCTGAAGAAGCGAAGAAGTGGCCACGGTGGGACCCATCACAGTCGTTGTCTGCTGCTACACCAACCCTTGATTCCTCGTCTTCAACCACCGATGTGAGCATGTCAACATCGATTTTGACAGCTCCAATACAGCCTACAGCAGAGAAATCTGCTATAAGGAAACCTCCAGGTCCTCGCAAGCCCCGCACGTCGTTAGCGGACATACCGTCTCAGAAGGCTAAAAAGATTACTACACTGGATAAATCTGCAATGGACTGGCGCACACACGTCACGTCAAGTGATATCAAGGACGAACTTGATGCTAACCGACGCGGAGGTGGTTACTTGGAAAAGATGGACTTTTTGAAAAGAGTCGAGGACAGGAGAGAGGATGCGTATGAAGCGAGCAAGTCGAACAAAAGGCGAAGAACCTGATGCACAAGGACAAGATGTTACTTCAATCGAATGGTGTGTATGATAATACATGCTTTACTGTACCAATACAAGCCAGTGATCATACCTATTCTTATATCTCAGATGCTGAGGAAGGCCACAAGATAGTTTAACAATTTGGAGCAATGAGTGCGAGGAACCATTTAAAGAGGGATGAGTCGCAAAACTGGCATGACAGCAAGAATGAATATTGACGCGATATTCAGGCCATTTACGCACAATCGCAATACCTGGAGAACTACCGGTCAAACATCCACCTATGACAAGAGTGAATGAACCAGTCACCTCACTTTCTCCCAACTACTACACTTCCTCAGCGCAGCACCGGGATTGCTGTACCATGAACGTATGTATAACGCCGTGATGTTCGCGCTGACTCAAGTGTGCGAGCATCTCTGTGGGTGACACTCGTCTTCCTCTCCTCGATCAATATGGAAGTCGTCAAATCACGCAGCAAGATCATATTCAGCCTTCTCCGATGAGATAGGGCGCTCATCCCTCGTCAAAGTGTGCGACCAGATCCTTTCGCTCCCCCACAAGTACTTATATGTTTTGTCTGTGATAAAGCAACGCCTCAACGGACAACAAACACTGATCCAAAAGAACTGCACAGCAGTGGGGTAGCGCTCGACGATATTTTTCTGGGTCAAGCGCAACTGTGTTTTCGGGGGAAGTATGTTAATTTGTCGGCATGCCCAACCTGCGCTCGGCTGTATGTAGGAGATCGTTAAACGTCAAAGCCGACCGGTGAACATGCCCGGAACTCTTGAGGGTCCGTTGGCATCTGTGGTCCCTTTGATGGTTCGAGTGAGGCGCATAGCACGTTCTTCCTGTGTCTTACTTCTAGGGGAGCATCCATAGCGTAAACCCTTGCGTCCTCCATCGCGCTCATAAGGAATACAACACCTTGATTGTATTTGCTATCTCCAGGATTGCGACATACTCCAAGACCGCTTGCAGGCTCTACAGCATGGTGCAAGAGCCCAAAGCGTACGAACGGCGTCATCTTCAGGCACTTCAGGCCTTTCTTTGCGGAACGCAAGCTCTCGTAGTGGTCTTTACCCGACGTGATCACATAGCAGAAGTATGCGAACTTAGATTTCGCTGAAGACACGCATTGTAGCTTCGATGGCGTTGGGGATGCAACATGTTAAACTTTGCGATAATCATGTCTACAAGATCTTCCTCTTCTGAACGATCTTTCGGAGTTCGCACGGATGGTTCTTGTGCAATGGGGCAACTTATCGGACCGCGTGGTGAACGGTAGGCTTATGTTGTTGATTTCTATCTTTCCAGAACGGTGATTGAGTTCCTCTTCTCAAGGACAGCACCGGCAGTCACGGTGAGCAAATCAACTGCTCGCCACCCCGTGCTCGTGTCAGTGGTTGCTGTGTTTCGAGCCTGGATTGCGGCGGGAATGAATGATACGGTAGGTGGAGCGCGTGATTCAACCGCACTGACTAGGGAGTTTTGAAACCGTGATAATTGTCACGGACTTGTGTAAACCCAGCAACTACAATATACGCACGTGCACAACGCACTATAGACGCGATCGAACTTTATTTTGAACTTTGCGAACTTCTTTGCACTTGACATAAAAATACAACTTTGTTGGTCTCCAATCTACCTTGTTCCTTCGACCCGATTTCGCCGCATTCGAGCCTCGGAATCCGGATGCAAGCGAATAGGCCAAAAAATTTTCACTACATACATTCGGCAATAAGTCGGGACAATAAACTTTTCATTTCCGACTTGGGACTCCGGATCTACGACCCGGATGGGACGACACATATCCAAGAAACTAAAACAAGTTGCTCTATAAATGAGCTTGATACATGTCGAGGACCCAACAGTTTGTCGTTACACCGGGATTAGGGAGCGGTCATTGTGATATCTTCAGGAGACGCATTGGGAGACTGGCGAAGTCGTGAGGACACTAGTTTGTGCAGGTCGACCCCGCATCGTCGACTCGGATAGTCTCGATGCAAATGTGAGTCATCATTTATTCTCTTATTCTTGGTACTACTTATATGCGATGTCTCAGTTCCTCGAGGCATGTATCGAGCGACCACCAGATATTCTCCTCACTGAGATGCAAGTTCAACTGCGGGAGATTTGTGGTGTCAAAGTTTCGATTGCAACAATTTCCAGAACAATACACAAACGGGGATTTACGCGGAGGATACGTCATCACTCATCCGTCCTTACTGGCGTGTATGACAAGGTTTCGGTGAGCTCCTCGATGGACACGAATTTCCTGCTGTTTTTCTTCTTGCACCTGTGAGTCCAGTAGCATACCCTATATTTTTGATCGGAGAATATGAGTTAGAGTACCGCTGTGTATGCAGTGGATTTTTCGGCCTAGCGTTCTGCAAACGGCTGGAAAAATTAGAGTATAGTATATTAGGGTGGTAGGAATGTTGCACTGTCATGTGCCGCATATGTATCAACGCGGTTATCGTCGGCGGTCTTAACATTTTATCAGTGACATATAGTAAGCCGTATATGGGTTAGACCTTCCAATGTGCTGCTAAGACCGGAAACGGTGTCCAGCATGCTGCTTGCTAAAACTTGGGAAACTGGAGGCACCGCTACCAAGGCCAACGCTGAATGATCCAGAAACATCCAAAGAGGGTCGCAGTGATGAGGAAGGCGCCGACGAGAATGACGGCGATGAGTCTGATGGTGGGAGTGAATAGTCAGTCATTAACGTTACCGATTGTAACTTACTTCTTTTGGTGCTGGCTCAAGTGACCGTACCTCAATCGATGGACTCAACAATTTATTTTATACATTTATCAACATACCTTAAAAGTTTGTACCAGACGGATCCGGGTGATATCCCTGTGTTGTGCGACAGGAGGCCAACAAAGTTTTCCTGACTCAAGTGCCCGTTTTAGACTGTAACTTTAAGGTCCGAACGCGTTATGATCATCCTGCACACCCAGTGCATAACGTTACAGTGATCATGCCAGTACATGCAGATAGTCAAGCGGTGGAAACTAACATGGGTAGGCATCTAATAAATTCCCCGCCCTGCGTCATCTGATGGAGAATTGTGCAGATATTATTCTAAGCGTCCGTTCATCCGAGATCCACGACTGGCTTTATTTCTTCCTGGATTCTTCGTGGGGTAAGCGAGTTCTGGATGTCGGATGCAATGAAAGCCGGGTGATGGTGATTTGTGAGATAGGTATATTACCTTTGTCACATCGCGGTTCAGGATGCCACTTGTTCAGTTCGGGAACTAGGACGGTTCCCGGTGGTACATCAAGTCGTCGGTGATGATATTGAGATTTTACCTCCGCCCAAGTGACGATCACTCCGACTTCTCGGTGATGTATCCATTACGGACAAAATTACTCACAGCTATTCCCCTGCATCGTGCAAACACAGTTATGGCCCATCGCCAATCCCAAACGGAGGATGCGGTGCTTTCCCGCACAATGTTACCTTCAGAACAGCTGATTAAGTTGGTATGAAATATCGGAAGATAAGACATTATCTAGGGCGCGTGTCATGGCTGTTCTCGAGGAGACAAGTGCTATCTGCTCATGATGCATCATTCCTTACACTCGCAAGGCACGTAAGTTCACTTGACCAATAATTCACATGGAATCCGAGGGCTACTAGCTGCGAAAAAAAAGCTTGTGTGCCTTTAAATCTTGTTCTTATGCGCAGGAGAAGTTCACCGTGTCATTATCACCTACTATCGCAATCACATTGCCATATAGTAGTGTCGGCTAGAACCAGCGAGATATGTGTATTTCTCCTCATCTGATTTTTCTATTTATCCTAACTTTGCATATGATTTTAGTCCACAATCATTGCGACGATTAAAATTCTGATACGATTTTTGTTTCAGCGCTCTCGTCGGGGATCCTCGGTTAGGTCCATCACTACCAAGTGTTGATGGTACAGCTTCGCAGAAGTCTGGCTGCAAAGTTGGTTCCTGGCGTGCCAGTCAGCTGGTCCGCGCACCTAAAATGAAGATGAAAAACTGCCAGCTAAAGTAAACTGTCGATAGTATTATTCCGAGTCGATGGTTTCCAACGGCATATGCCGTTACGCAGTCACTGCATGTATAAGTAGTAGGGCCCTACTGCAACCAGAGTGCCAAGCAATTATCCACATCATCAGGGAACTATGTCTACAACTGACAGACCCAAGCAATCCGGCGGGAGTCGCAAAATGTTCCAACAGCGTCACTACCGCTCGACTGAGGCGGAAGACTTTGCGCAACTGCGACAAATCATCCGAGACGTAACACAGGAGAGTCCCAACACACGGCACGATATTTTGAAAAAAGGTGGGTAGTCAAATACCCGAGGCCGAGATTGAAGAGTTTGCTGACTCGAGAGTAGCTGCTGAGATTATCAAGCAGCTTGCTGATTACAATTCGCTTCTCGAAGAATATGCAGCTTCGATTTTGACTACTACTAGTAGTAGCACTGATCCTCCAATGCAGTACCCTACCCCAGTTCATCCTGGTGAGTTAATAGTAATGCTTCTTCACGCAGAATTTTGCTGATAACAGGGCAGTGTCATATTTTCCTCCTGAAAATTTGTCAATTAACTATGACCACCCGATGTCGATATATCCATCATATACGTATGACTACGTTTATCTTGACTCCCAGTCTGGATAATTTATCAGGGAACTCGAACCATGCCTCGTCTACATTGTATATTGCGGTGTTCATAATTAATATACTAACGTGCTTAGGTCAAAACGCATAACATCGATCGCGAACTTTCAAATTTCAATTATGTCGCATGCTAAAGCTTTCTGAAACCGCCGCGCAGAAAGTCCTGCACAGAGTAAGGCGCTACGACGGATATTTCCGCTGTCCGCGAACGTTCACCTATTTCTTGTGAAACCCCGATCCTGACTGTCGTAATATGATAGTTAGAATAGCTTTCGCTTGATGCGTTGATAACAAGGAAACACTGACTTAGTATTTTTGAAACTCCGGTCTCACAGTAAGCGTCTAACGCCACTTCATTGACAATCAATACAACAACTGCACGCTCGTAGGAGGTAAGACAGTTCTTATATGGTCCTCCATTCTACTCAGGAATAATTGATGGCAGTTGTCAATAATAAAATGCAAGTTATTGAGAGATTTGACTCAAGAACCCCCACATCTGGCCGAGTGGTAAGCGCTCGTGAAAGCTCGGTACGCAACTTATGAGGATCACTCACTGGTTTACTCTACTGCAAATACTAACATTGGATATCCGACCTTCTCTCTATCACGAATCACAAAGGGTGTGGTTGCTTCTGTAAAGATCTGGTGGTTGATCGTTAGCGCTCTCGTCACTGATAGATACGGCTGCCATGTTGCATGATCTGACCAGAATCTGTATTTTACTTTTTCAGACAGTGCCCATGTGCCATCCGTAGTGACCATGTAGTAAAAGCAGTAGTAGAGGCTAAAGGGACCTGAAAAATGTAGTACCGCCTTGTCCAGGATACATCATGATTTCCTTTCTTGTCAAGGAAGTGACGAAATTTTTGCCATTAGTTTTGCACAGCTGATAAAAATCCACAGAAAAGTTTACAGACGGCCCGAAGTTTAAATTATACGGAACCCTCTCCCCACTAAAGTAGGTGTCGGGGAAACAGCCTCTGGCATTGATTGCACAAGCCAACACAGCTGGGCTAGGACTCTGCTATGTTTATTTCCGATTCTATTTCTCATTTTGAGAGCAGACTTGATCCATTGACCGGCGGGAAAGCAAGGCCGATGACGCTACCGGATGCGTGCGCCGTGTAGAGCGTAGTAGTAAGCACATCCTTTAGATCCATCCCCGGCGGCTAGATCTTGATGAGATACTCGACTTTGAAGTCAGGCTTGATGACTTGCATTACTATATATGTAGAGGTCTCTCTATCAACACGTATTTTTATAAATTGTTCATCATGTCACCGTCTTCACCCTCAAGAACGTTCTACATACGTATTCCTTCATTGTGACCTTGTAATCATAATTAGTTGCCAACATTAATATGATGGTTGTTGCTAAAACTTTGAAATTGCTGGTGCACTGGCATACACATGACCTGGACACAAGGTGAGTAATCGAGCATGTACCATGACTTGATATCTATATCAGCTCTCGATCAGCCGCACTAGCAGCTTTGAGCTTCGCACATTCGTGCACGTCGACATGAGGAAAAGATAGAACATTAAACTATGGATCACAACAAGACAACTTGAACCATGGCCTGAAGGCAGGTTGTTATATACAACGGTACTCGCCATGCCCGTTCTTTAGAACCAGGGGGAATCGTGTAAATATAAGTCTTATTCAATTAATGGCTCAATCAGTTACATTATGTGTTGATTGCAATGGCAGTCGCGGTTTTAGAACACTCTAATCTCGGATCCTTACACCAATCTGCCGTCATCGTTCTCAGCTTCGTAACCTCGGCCTGAGGAATGACTGTGTCACTGAAAGTGTGCTTGTTGATCGGTGTGCCCGTCAGGTCGCTGAACAATGCCAGAATATCGAGATCGACATGACCTACTGCTTACCAAAGTCATACATGATGGATTTCATACTATGGCCCGTAAGGTGGCCCCCAGAATCAAGCTAGCGCTGTGGTGACAGAGTCCTGAAAATATGCGCTCAATGAAACAAGGTACATCACCATACCAATGACAGCCGTAGACTGTTGCACTCTTGGCAATGGCAATGTAGTGCCCTTGCTGATTGCACGCAGACTAGAATGAGAACGTGAACTACAACAAATAAAAACACAGTGACCACAAAATATCAGTGCATGGTGGGGAAATCCTGAGGCGCACGTCAGCGCAGGAGCAGATATTTCACTTGCCTAGCAAAACGGCTTCTCAGACCCCGAGCTTTTACTCTTACATCACCTGGGGATCAATGAACCTCCTCTGGGAGGCGCTCTCCTCGTTTATCGTTTTAAGAACAGACACCGTCCACTAAGGAAAAGCAAATTCACATCACGCCTCGCTCAAGCGGCCCGAGTCGCAAGGTTGGACCCTTTGCAGGGACATGGAATTTGCGTAGGATGCTGGCTCACGGTGGGCTCAGGCTCGACACTAACAGATCAATGAATCCCTGCCGGCCCGCCCTAAATGGCATACACTGGGATGCCAACGCAATATCAGATATATGTCGCCACCATGATGAGAATGCATAGACAGTAGTGACCATTGGTTACATAGTCGTTATTGTTTGTGTATTTCCATCATTTCTGACATGGTGCAGTGAAAGTTCAATCTTTTTCTAGGATGATATATTCACGAATGTTCTGACCATCGGTTCATCAAGCATATTGTCATTCATTTATGTGGCAACAAGATCTTCTTTGCAGATTCTCCACTAAAGAAATTCGAACCTGAGCTATACTAAAGTGAACTACTCAAAGGCACTTCGAGAGCGCTCTCAGTTGTTGTAAGGATAGGGACTGGGACCATATGGGTTGACGACGGAGGAAGGAATGTATCCGCGTGACTTTCGGGATGCGAAGTGTGACACTGTTCGCATCACTAGGTCATTGTGGACGGTCTGGAACACATTGAGTGGTCTAAGCGTTAGAGTTTGATCTGAAGCCTTGGGCCGGGCGCAGAGGACATGGAGTCCTTACACCGAATAAAACGAAGTGACACCTCCTAAAAAAATGTTCTCAACAGAACGTGTAAAGTATTCGTCTTCCACTATTCCTATTGAGGGACAGAATCAGGGAAGTGTATTCTGCTCGCTGTTCATCTGCCATCTCTGCCTGACTGCTGAACTTCAGGTTCTCCGGAGGACACTTTGATCGTTCCAGTGATGCCCTCAACACCCGATGAAACTGTCTTACATCGTAAGGGAGATCGTTCCGATATTCAAGGAAGCGCAAATTTGGCAGTGATAGAGCATCGAGCAGTTCAAAGAGGGGGAAGCTCATTATACAGTTCGTGTGTAGGACTTTCGATAGCATGATCTATTCGCAGGAACTGAATGTTTAGGTGTGTGAATGGCTCTAATGTATGCCCTCGACTGAGGAATGAGCCGCGCATTGTCAACGATGAGATGTTGGGGCATAACCGAAGCAATTCAAGGGTTGGATTCTGGTTAGATACTACGCCAATCCCGATATCTGTTACTTGGTCCCACATGAAACCTAAATCATCGAATGGGTGGAGCTCGTCGAGCGACCATAGTATAACCGTGAACCTGTAGGTTGTTGATGGCAGTTGAGATACAGGACCTAGCATACACCGAAATTGAGAAATATGGTCGACTCCTCAAGTGCTGGGAGGCCTGTTGACCAAAGTTCAAGTTTGCCGTCGCCGGAGAAGGGAAAGATTGAGAGAGACGATATCTGATTCCTGTAGGGATGAAGGAGGCGATGTAGTGTAGTCGAATGACCTTTCCAGTAGCACCTGACTGCCAAGGAGAGGGGGAGCCCCTGCGACCACTTAAGCCATGAGTCGTAGCAGCCGCCCGCTGCCAGTCTGTATCATCGACCTCCAAGTGCAACCTACACCACAGGG
The DNA here is from genome assembly GCA_016695475.1 of Suillus decipiens. Lineage (NCBI taxonomy): Eukaryota > Fungi > Basidiomycota > Agaricomycetes > Boletales > Suillaceae > Suillus > Suillus decipiens. The sequence continues at coordinate 90,062 of MU173030.1, read as the reverse complement.
TGTGCTGGTGGCAACTTCCCTCCATCGTCGACATATTCCGATCAACAGCATTGGTGCTTTTAGCCTTGATGGAGGCGAAAAGTGATTGATTTTTGGATCAGTGTCCGGAAGACAGTGATGGAAAATTTGGGAGAGGAGTTCATTTGGAAGGCGCCAGAAAGACGATACGAGTCCCCCATGAAAATACATGGACTGGGTGATCTTGTCCTTCTTTTCAATGAGTTCTTGATGAAAATCCCTTACTCGATCCATAACGGCTTCCAGGCCTAAGATCTCATCCAGCCAGCACTGTGTCCAACTGCTGCCGGCGCTCAGCGGTGATGTTGAGAATGTTTTGGCTCTCGACGGTAGAGTGGTCTGTGTTAGGGAACATATGGTATAGAGTTTCAAGTTGTCGAATTTGTAAACATAAAATTCATGACATTGGAATAGGAGACAATACGGTCACCTGTGAACGTGCAAGCTGAAACGAGTGTTAGGAGTCATTATCAGACATGATTACTTATAAAACAGGGCACTTGCGATTTTTTTTCATTGCACTGATAGTATCTCGGAACGGAAAAATATCGAGTTTTGCATTAGTTGTCTGCAGATGAAAGGAATTCCGGCAAATCCCGCGTTGGCAACTGCGTAATTGAGTGCTTTGCTGACTTACATTCTTAGCACTCCTGACGCACGACCACGATTATCTTATCATTAGCGACATGAGCCATGTGCCTGAGCCCATCCATACTGTCAATTTAGAAAGTCCACTATCTCAACAAAAGCGAATTTCGGAGCACCGTGACGGGGAAAAGGTATGTATAGTCCCTTCTTCCCATGAGATTGTCATTTCTAGTTGCCCATGTGCTCATTATCCAGCATGGTCGCTCCCGACGCTATAAGTAGCCTAGTGTGGACTTGCTCAGGTTGACCCTTATCGTTTGCACTTTGTCGCAGCTCCTTCATAATGCCATCCACGTTCATCAAGACTTTTGACACCCCTGCGTACAAGGGGACTGTTACGATCCCTCTGGGTCTCTATATCAACGGAGAGTTTGTTGACCCTGTCGAAGGTGGCACAATCGAGTGAGTTATCTTCCTTGCACACTTGAATATCAGTCTCATTCGTGTAGTGTCGTCAATCCTGGTACGAATTCTTTTGTCACAAATGGGTTCATAACTTATTCTTGCAGCAACGGGAAAGGTGGTCACTTCCATTGCAGCTGGGACGAAAGCAGATATAGACATTGCTGCGAAAGCAGCGAAGAAAGCCTACAAGACTTCATGGGGCCTGAAAGTTCCTGGAGTTCAGCGCGGCAAGCTTATGTCGAAGCTTGCCGTTTTGATGGAGGAACATATCGCGGAGTTTGCTGCTCTTGATGCCCTTGCTAATGGTATGTACTCCGTGCCGCCGACACTCTTGAGTTAACTAAGCAGCTCATACCTTCCAGGGAAGGCCTACAATACCGCATACGGTCGAGACAACAAAGGAGCAATTGCCGTCATGGAATACTATGCTGGCTGGGCTGACAAAATCAACGGGAAGACTATCGAGGTTCGCTTTCTTCTCTTTTATATTAGTCAAGCTCATTCTGCTCTAGACCAATGAGAACAAGCTAGCTTATACCAGACATGAACCCATCGGTGTTGTGGTAAGGACTTAACTTTCAATGTTATCTTAATGCGATCTCAGTTCCTGCCCAGGGTCAAATTATTCCATGGAATGTTCCGAGTAAGTCAATACAAAGAGCATACCAGACTGAAGCTTATATCAACTAGTGTTCTCCCTTTCTCTCAAGATCGCTCCTGCGCTGGCCACCGGCAACACTATTGTCTTGAAGCCTTCTGAACTCACCCCGCTTTCTGCTCTTCTCTTCTGCACCCTTATCAAGGAGGCAGGATTTCCTCCAGGTGTCATCAACATCGTGAACGGATACGGTCCAACAGCGGGCCAAGCAATTTCTGAGCATCCTCTTATCGAGAAGGTTGCATTTACTGGCAGCACTTTGACAGGACGTAAAATTATGGAGGCTGCTGCGAAGAGCAACCTGAAACCTGTCACCCTCGAGCTTGGTGGAAAGAGCCCGAATATCATCTTTGATGACGCCGACTTGGAGCAGGCAGTCAAGTGGGCTATTCACGGTATCTAGTATGTTTCTTCCTTTGCATGACTTGCGCTAGTTCTCATCGTCGTTGTAGCTTCAACCATGGCCAAAATTGTTCCGCAGGCTCTCGCATATTTGTTCAAGAGGGCATATACGATAAGTTCTTGGACCAGTTCACAGAGCAGGCACGTACGATCAAGGTTGGCGATCCCTTTTCACTCGATACGTACCAAGGGCCACAGGTGTCCAAGACTCAATTCGAGGTTCGTTTATCTAATTTCATTATAAACACACTTTGACGCCTGTAAAGCGCATCATGGGATACATTAATTCCGGCAAGGACAATGGTGCTACAGTCCACCTTGGTGGCAAGCAGATTGGCCAAGAGGGATACTTTATCGAGCCAACAATTTTCACGGAGTGCCAGCCGGACATGAAAATCGTCAGAGAAGAGATATTTGGCCCTGTCGCGTGCGTCATGAAGTTCAAGACCGAGGATGGTAAGACTATCCTTGTGTTCGGTTATCGTATCCCTAACAATTTTCTAGAGGTTGTTGAACAGGCTAATGATACATCATACGGACTCGCCGCATCGGTGTTCACCAAGGATATCGACAGAGCAATCCGCGTTGCACACGCTCTCGAAGCAGGAACTGCATGGGTTCGTTTCTTCGTTATCTCATCTTGCGCGTTTGTGGTGTAATGATTCCTGGCAGATAAATTGCGCCAACCAGACTGAAATATCGATGCCATTCGGAGGCTTCAAGCAATCGGGAATCGGTCGTGAACTCAGTGAATATGCTTTGGAAAAGTAAGCTCATTTTCTTCAAAATGACGCCGCGCTCATGACACTTGGTTTAGCTATACAAACGTTAAAGCCGTTCATGTCAACATTGGCATTCGACTGTGATCGTTTAGGACTCTCGCATTTTGTATCAGTACAACAAACAAACAAACAAACCGTTCACCTTTGAACTCGGACGTTCAACATGCTTTTTTTATAACAAGATATATATGTGCACTACGTTGCCGTTGTCTTTTCCTTGCAAATAACGTTTGAATGTCTCGCTGAACATCACACTCTGGGAGGTGCGGTACCTGTAGCTGTTCGTGAGCAAACGAACCATGAGCTGCAGACTCCTTGATTGATTGACACAATTCTCACCATGTTCACAATATGTACGACCACGGCATATAACCCATACATGTGGACGTTTGCTCTGACTGCGAATATACCCTGGCTTGGTATAGTGGAGCACGAGATGTTGGAGACTGTTCCATTGGGAGACGTTTGACGATACTGCCGGTGATACAGCAGTAGAGCAAACATCCCAGAAGCAGATAAACTAGCTTTCCTCGTCTGAACAGCCTTCGCTCTCCATTGTATTGGCAGGATGTTTTTCCCTGTCGTGCTTTGCCAAAGAACCCTGGGCTGTATTGATTGGTGACCGCATCATAATTGGCTTGGCTGTCATGATAGATATTGGTGATTCTGAAGTGGTAGTAGATAATGATGAAATAGGAAGACTAACGTATGTTGCAGGACGAGGCGTTGATGTAGAGGGTGAATGATCATTGATCGCCAGCTCCAAGGAGGGTGGTAGAGATTCAATTCTATGAGAACCATTAGAGCTATAAAGGTTGTATTACCCGAGGATGATCGTGCCTATCGGGGGTATCATACCAGGGACAACGGGGATGATTTGGAATTGGTGTGTGATAGGCTGATCTCCATAGTCCAAGCTCTTGTTTTCAACGTCGCTGTCAGTGGAGCAATTAGATTCCTGATCCTGGCTACGTGCCTAGGTTCATAAAGGCCATTGGCGATCTTCCAACAACTTGGCCATGTCCTCTCCGTCGAGAACCTCGACCGAGGTCAACAAGTAATTTCAAACATCCTTCCAGACCGCCAAGCTGAGGTATTTTCAAAATCATACTTTGAGCGGTAGAAGGGCCTGTGCCAGAGTCTGCTTGAAGATGGAAAGGGTATCTGCAGCTCCCGGATTAATACCTGCCAGAATGTCGCGAAGATAAGTTACCTGATTCAGCACTCGTTTTCAGCGGCCTGGGAGCTTTTGGTCGTTTGCTAGTCATGGAGGGAGCGGGTTGGCGGATGAGAGGAATCGGGGCGTGGAAGAGACTGAAGGTGAAGGAGACGACTTTTGTCCTGGCCACCACGACCGCTTAACTGCCGCTGATTGCGCATGCAACAGGTCGTTGATAGCATTAAGAGGTGTCAGCTCTAGGACAAGTTGTTGTTGCAGTCCAATGGTGTGTATGATAATACATGTTTTACTGTACCAATACAGGTTTATCAAGAGTGATTATACCTACCCTCATATCGCAGATACCGAGGAAGGTAATCGGAGAGGGAGAAGATAGGTTAACAATTTGGAGCGAGAAAGCGTTCAAAGAGGAACGAGTCACGAAACTGGTGTGACAAGAATATAGATTGGCGGGATTTTTCAGGCCATTCACGTCCTGCATGCTGCCTTGTGCTCAGACCAATGCGACTTTTGGCACCCACCATCGCAATACCTGGAGAATTACTGGTCAATCATCAGCTTATAACAAGAGTGAATGCAGTTACCTCGCTTTCTCACAACCACTGCACTTCCTCAGCGCAGCACTAGGATTGCCGCACCACGAACATCTGTACAACGCCACAGTGTTCGTACTGACTCGTGGATGCGAGCATGTTTGTGGGTGACAGTCGTCTTCCTCTCCCTGATCAATATGGAGGTCGTCAAGCCACGCAGCAAGATCATCTTCAGCTTTCTCCAATGATATGGGGCGCTCATTCGTCATCACTTCGTCAAAGCGTGCAACCAGATCCTTCCATTCTTGCACAGCAGCGGGGTAGCGCTTGATGATGTTTTGCTGGGTCAGACGCAACCGCGTTTTCGGGGGAATAGTGCCCAGGAGTATGCTAATTTCATCGGCGTACCTCAACTTCTTGAATGCGACCTGTGCTCGGTTGTAGACAGTCCGTTGAACGTCAAAACTGGTGGACATACCTGAAGCTCTTGAAGGTCCGCTGGCGTCTCTGGTCCCTTGATGGCGAGAGTGAGGCAGATGTACCAATATAGAACATTCTTCATATGTCTTGCATCTGGGGGAGCCTCCATGGCGTAAAGCTTTGCGTCCTCCATCGCGCTCATAAGGAATGCAACACCCTCATCATATTTCCTGTCTCCAGGGCTGGACTCCTGAATGCGACATACTCCAAGACCGCCTGCAAGCTCGACAGCACGGTGCAAGAGCCCAAAGCGTACAAACGGCGTCATCTTCGGGCACTTCAAGCCTTTCTTTGCAGAACGCAAGCCCTCGTAGTGGTCTTTACCCAACGTGATCACATAGTAGAAGTATGCGAACTTGGGGTTGCGTTGAAGACCACACTTTGCAGCTTCGATGGCGTCGGGGATGCGAGATCTGATGATGAAAAACTTTGCGGTAATCATGTCTGCAAGATCTTCCTCTCCTGGACGACCCTTCGCACGGATGGCTCTAGCGCAATGGGGTAACGCATCGGACCACATAATGAATGGTAGATCTAAGTCCTTGTTTAGCTCTATCTTTCCAGTACGAGCATCTTGCACCTGAAAGCTGCCTTCTGCAATAGAAAACTCGTTTCTGGTGATGAGTTCTGCGAGCTTTAGACCAAGACTGTAAAGATCCTTGTCTTGTGCACATTTCATCATCGCTTTTTGGTTGTCGGCAGTCGAGCTCATCGTAAGAAATGTATCACAACGTGTCATACCGTAATCCATCAAGATATCAACAAGATGGTCAGGGAAACGGCGTTCAATTGCTGCCATGAGCTTGTGGGGATCGAAATGTCTCTGGTCCTCTTCCGCAGACAAGGCTTCGAGACGAAGTAGGCCACCCAGCGCGCTAACACGCACGGTAAGGTCCGCACTTCGCAGACAGGCTACAAGTAAGTTTTGAAGCGGTGCGGAAGCCTTGCACTCACTCCAACAGTGGAGGACAGGGTGCGTAAGTAACTCTAGGCCATGATGCAAGAGTTGAATGGTAACCCCAGGCTTGCGCATGAAATCTATCACGACTGGAATCAAAACTTTGATATTGGCCGCCTTGATGTATTTTGGAGCCGGTGAATCTTCCTGGTTAATCGCAGCGCCGATGGCATGAGCCATAGTGGAAATTGCCATCTCGGCAGCCCTGAGGTCATCTGGGTTATCTTGTATGATCTTGAGTAGGGAAGGGGACTCGAGTGAGATTTCTTTGCGAACGTCGGCACCCCCGTGATGTGTCACGGTTGTAAGTGCGCGGAGAGCAAGATAACGCGTGGAAGGAATCCCGATCAAAGGGGTGATCTTTGATACCAAACCTATAACACAGTTAGTGCAATTCACCAACAGAATTATGTCGTCGACCTGTACCTTTCTGAAAGAGCTTGTCTCGGAGGATGGCATCGGCACACATCTTTGTATAGATGCCGATGATTGCTCCGGTAATTTTCTCGTTTCTTATATTTGCGACGTAGACATCATCGATGTTGTGATACACTTCGTTGAAATTGGCATGTACTTTCTTCAAGCCACTTCGCTTGGAGAGATCTTTTGGAAATGGTAGAGTTACTAGGGCTTGAAGCGAACCAATAAAGACACATACTCACCCGGTAACTGGAGAAACTCGCACAGCACCTTGACTCTCGTGTTCCAACCTTCAGCTTCTTCGATGTCGTTTACCAAGCCGAGGAATTCCTCTGATGGGACACGTGCCACGGAGTGAACGTTAACAATTGGTTTTGGCTTTTTTGCCTTCGTCTTCGTCTTTGCGCGAGGACCTGGCATATGGACTGGAACGACAACAGATCCTAAGTGGAGAAGGATCAAGAACCAAGCTGGGAGTTCCGCAGTTGGTGGCGATTGGTAACTTGAAGCTCTGAAGAACTATGATTGAAGCAAGTAGCTATGGTGCCCAATATATCATGTAGTAAAAGGGAGACGATCATATGATAGCTACGGTCTACCTCAACTCGGAGAAAGTATAGACATTTTCTGTCAAACTCTACTACAGTATAAGCCAAGTATAGTCCGTCGGGCATTAACGGTATGCATGAGCTTCCGTTGGTGGGGTTTCAGGGTCCTATGATTTTCCGCTTGATTAAATACATATAACAAGTTCACAAGCCTCATACTACCTTATACCACAAGATCAGCTAGGAAGACAACGTGTGGCAGCAGCAGTTCATTAAGTATTTGCAAATGCATTTCGCTTGCAACCGAGGCTCGACTGCACACTTTGAATGTCCGACTTTTTCAGTTATTGCCGCAGTATTTTCTTAACCTCACGCAGTGCTGCGACCCCGCTCCAGCCGGTTTCGTATGACGGTGCATTCTTAACCCCGGTGAAAATCGATAAGAAACATACTGATATGTCGCGAAACGAGTCGAAGGAGAAAAAGAGGTAAAGATCAACACTTAAAAATGCATGCGAAGTTCGATCGTGTCTAGTGCGTATGCATGTGCATGTATTGTTACTGTGTGTATAGTAACAGTTTACTCCGAGTCGGTGTGGTTGAACTAGCGTCTTCCCATGCCATTTATCCCCACCGCGATCCTGGCTCGATACAGTCATTTCCTTGGTACGACACAATAACCACTGGTACGAGCCCGGAGCGGCGAGCAGTTGATGTGCTTACTGAGATTGCTCGTGTCGTTGATAACGGGAACAGTCCTTGCTCCTTCTTTGTGCTTCTATATTTTCTGATCTTTCGTGGTTACCCTGATCAATCTCTCTACTTTGCTCACACTAATCTCGTCTTCCGCACTTCATTAACAAATAGCATCGCGCACGCGAAATCTATTTGTCTACGGCAGCCTTTCGCTCTGCCTTTGGATAGAAATAATTTATGAACACGTCAAAGTCTCAGCTTGGGGTCTTGTATGCGCATTGACATCGACCCCTGCATTTCCTCAGACTGTGATTCTTCCCTGGTGCGAGTGGCGCAAATACTATGGGCGCAATCGGGACTCACTTTCGACAACTAATGACCGGGTGGCTGAACCAGTGCCTTCATTTCAGGTTTCAATGGTTCATCTTGTGAGAGGATGCGATCATCTCACGTTGACGATATCTGATATGTTTACGAGAATCAATGAAGAACGTTCTCGACCTCTATTTAATTTTAATGCTTTGTGCGGAAGGCCTATAATTAAACTGTCCAATTATTTGCGAAGTCGGAAAACCACCGATCATTAAACTGCGAACCGTGCCAGTACATGCGCAACCAAGCGGTCCAAATTTATGGAAACTATCATGGGTGGGTACCTAAAAAACTCTTCAATTTGTGTGTTTAATGGAGAATTGTGCAGGTATCACTCTAAGCGTCCCTTCATCCGAGCCCACGACTGGCTTTGAATTCTTCGTGGTTAAGTCCTGGATGTTGGATACAATGAAGGCTGGGTGATTTGTCAGATAAGTAGGTTACCTTGGATGCGGTTCAGGAAACCGTTCATTCAGTCCAGGAACTAGGACAGTTCAGGGGGGCACATCAAGTCGTCGGAGTTGATATCGACGATACTCTTATCAGAGCTGCCTGGAAGAGAAGGTGCACTGTCTGGAGTCTTCAGTCTCCTGAACGTGGAAATACCAATGAGGATAGTTTTCCTCCGCACCTCGGTGATACGACCATTACGGATGATGGTGCTCACAATTATTTCCCCGCATCGTGCGAACATAGCTATAGCCCATTGCCCATCACAGACGGAGCATGTGGTACTTTCCCGCACAATTTCACCTTCCGAACAGTAAATTGGGTGAAGGATGACATATCAGAAGATCAAAATCAATACGACATTGTTTTAGGCTCAGGGAACTACTGGAGGAGCTCGGATTTAGTCATGGTCAGCATATTGGGGTCACTGGAAAAGGCGGTAAGCTGCATTCATTCCCGAATTGTTAAGTCTTATTAGATTGCTAGGTTTCCATCGCCATGTCGATCGTGCAGCAACGATGAAATAGAATCTCTGTTTATGCTAAACCGAAAATATCCTTGCAGTGCTGCCACAACATTCTTGGTCCATCATTCTTTGCACTCGAACGACACGATTCGCGTGGAATTCTGGTCCCGCATGCTGTATTATATGTAATTGTCTGATGGACAAAAGTATTATGCTTCATCCGCCTTCAAATGTTGTTCTTCACACTGTTTTGCTATGAACGAACGGGTAGCAGCGCCAATTTCATGCGTAGAAGTCCACTGATCACCGAAGTACCCCGGGCAAGCTGTATCATATCTACCTAGGAAATGAAGGCATAGTAGAACTGTAGGTGGCTGTACTTCCTTACAGTACTACATCCCAGACGAGACATATGCATTGCTCCTGAACCGGATACCAGCACTACACCTCATGAGCAGGAAAAGTCTGCCTTGCAGATGCCATCAAAGCGCCCCCGGCGAGCGCATTGTGTGCAGTGCTTTATTGCCGGGAACCTCGCAAGCTACAGTAAGTAGAGAACTGTGAATGGCTGTGCATTCCGGACGCAACATTCTGAACAAGGTTCTGCAGAGCCTATGCTGGCAAGGCAGTGCATGGCTTGTTTTACTGCGAAAATTGATTGACAATTGTATTGTAGGAGCTACAATTCTGCTGCGCGGAGAAGCGTTTAGCAAGTCATGAACGTGTGGATTAACCTAATCAGTGCCAACTGTCACAGTTAGGACCGGCAAGATATGTATATTTTCCAACATATTAGCTTGTAAATGATTCAGTCTACTATGATTGGAATTGAAAAATGGTCTAGATGTTTGGGGATTCTCGGTCAAGTATGACTCCTGTTAAGCGCCTATTGCACAGCTCTGCAGGGAGGTTATCAATTTATTTGCCGGGCGTCAATCGGCTGATCAGTCACCTTGCTCAAAATATGATTTTGGATCTCGAAAGATTAAGATTAGGTGCAGGAGTGATGTTAGGTTGGACCCCGCAAACTGTGCCGGAGAAAGGTACGAAGCTTTTCTATGTTTTATCGTCTACTCACGTCTTCGTTGTCCCACTCGTCGAGCTCACAGTAGTAGGAATGCGCTCGACCATACGTGTCGTGGCAATCACTCCGTCGTGCTGAGCGTTGATGTCTGTAGGTTGTGGGAAGTGAAAGCGCACAGAGTGGTTGAGAGACATTTACGGACATAAAGGTTAGGAAAAACAGTTGAGGATGTCGTGCGCCAAGACTGTGAGCTCGACGAGTGGGACAACGAAGACGTGAGTAGACGATAAAACATAGAAAAGCTTCGTACCTTTCTCCGGTACAGTTTGCGGGGTCCAACCTAACGTCACTCGAATCGTAACATGCTTTCGATCTATTTCGGAATGGTAACAGTAACAGTCATCACTCGACTGCAAAGGACTAAAATAAACTGTCGATTGACGCTTCCTGACGGCATATGCCGTGACACACTCCGATGCATGTATAAGTACTGGTGCCAAGCAGTCATCCATTTCCCCAGAGAAGCATGTCTACAGTTCACAGACACACCCAACCCGGTGGGAGTCGCAAAAAGTTCCAACAACGCCACTACCGCTCGATTGAGGCGGCAGACTTTTCGCAACTGCGAAAGATTATCAAAGACATAACACAGGAGAACCCCCACACACGGCACGATATTTTAGTGAAAGGTTGGTAGATTAAACTCCTGAGAATGAAAAATTTACTGACTCGAGAGTAGCTGCTGAGATTATTAAGCAGCTTGGCACAGATTACCGTTCGGTTCGCGAAGAACAGACAGTTTCGACTTTGACTGCTAGTAATACTAGTAGTAGCCCTGGTTCTCTCATGCAACACCCTAGTCCGAAAGTTTATCCTGGTGAGTTAGTAATACTTCTTCACGGAGAATCTTGCTGATGACAGGCCAGCGTCAGATTTTCCTCCTGAGATTTGGTCAATTGACTATGACCACCTGATGTCGATGTACTATCCATCTTCCTCGCCAAATATAACACAGAGTATGTATGCTCCCGTGAGTTTGTCCAATGTGGACAATATCACACATAACTATCTTTATTTCAACTCTCAGTCTGGATGATTTAGATATCAGAATACGATGTGTTGTCTTGCATATTCTGGTGTTCATAATCAATATACCACTGTGCTTGGCTTTGGTCAAGATGATTGTCGCAAATCAGGGAAACGTAATTAGTACAGAGTGCTACGGAGCACTCTGTAGCACAATCCAACCCACTGAATTTTAATTAGGCGCGGACAATCTGATCGCTCGCGGACTTTCAAGTCGAGCGCCAAGATCGAGCACATGTAAGAAATACAATGCAATCAATATTCAATGCCGACGCCGATTTGACGATATCGTTACTAATCATGAGCGCTTGAACTCTCGCCTTTTGCCGCATCAGTAGTACATACACGACCCGATCATATCGACTCCCGGGCCCATCGAAGTCAACCTGTTCAATATCTACTTTGTCTGCGGCGAGGCAGCCTATCATGAGTATACAGCATTAGTAAAACCTGTGGCACTGATTGCACGATGTGATATAGCTGTACTAGGACTCTGCGATGCTTATTCGCAGTTCTATATCTCAGTACAATAACTGTGATGGAGCAGACTTGATCATGCTCACCGTTGATTGGAGGCAGAAACCAAGTACGCGAGTGTAAGCACACTTACTTACTAAAGCCTGCATATATAATACTGAAACACGAGTCTTTAGTATCACTGCCTTTTGGCGTAACAATCAAGCAGGCAACTTAGTTACAACTTACAACGAGATCATGATGGTGATGTGAGCTTGTTTCGTGGATCAGATTACCTTTTTTGTGAACCTAAACTTGAGTGTCTCTTCGGAATCACCAACTGTGGACCATGCGGCTCGAGGGCTCACATGGGAACGGCCCTCCTTTGAACCCATTCACCTCCGCGCTCCATTCTTCCCCTCGTACCCGGTGTCACACCCGAGTACTTGTATTATCCACAGACAACGACAGGGCCCAATTCACCACGAACAGCACAGAAACGGCCCTGCGGATTGGAAGGCCTGCGCATCTAAAACGGCCGGCGGGAACGGCGGACTGATGGGGTCAACCCCCATCAGGGCATTTGCGAAGTCGGAGACGCGGCGGGGGACAAGGTGTCCCCCTTTCCTATGTCCTACATAGGGTACTGTACCCCACATGGACATAAATTGGAGAGAGAAAAAAAAGTGGGAACGGACGTGACTGGATAATGCGGACACCGGAATTTGAAAAACAAATTTCAAATTATACATGAAGATTGTTCTATGCGAACAACCAAATTACTAGTTCAGCGGAACATCACCTTATATCAGGAATAAGCGCTGCAAATTGAAATGGACTCGGAGATGAAAGTAATCAGCCTGCACTTGTTGTAGTGGGAACCGAGCTGACTCGCATAGACAAACGTCAGCATAGGTTTCTGTTGTTGCGTAGCTTCACCTGATCTCAGCCTTGTTGGCTCTCTCCCTGGCCTACGAGCTCCTCGGCCTTGTCCAACACCAACCACGACGACTATATCTTTGTCGTGCACAGCTCCTTCCAAGTCTGATTGCAACTATATGCATTGCCAGCGCCGTCGTAGTGTAATTCAGATATGAGTATATCAGATAGTGCCAGAGAGAGAAAAGATCCAAATCAAATGAATCCTCGTCTTGTACTCCTCAAAAGTCTCTTCGTAGCCAGGAGTCCGATGGCTTTCGGCCGTCATCATTCCGGACTGCCAATCTATTTCAATGATGAGGACCCTGACATGACTGCTGTTCAACGAGACGGAAAGTAGGGTAAGATAATATAATTTTGTTGAGGGCCTGGTGCGTCGATGTTGGAATATAAGGAGGCACCGCAGTCCAAGGCTTGGCGAGCACTAGTGAAAATTTGTTGAGGGGCGAACGACATGTCTCCATCTCAACTTGGGAGCTTGCGACAAGCACGCATGCAATTGAGGGAGCGAGCTTAAGTCACGAAATGTCAGTGCTGCAATGAAAGATAAATTGAGAAATCAAAAATTTGTACCCCTTTGATTTAGCATCAAACCAGATGTGACCACTGATCGAGTCCTTCATGCACCTTTGCCTGAGCCAGTGAGTGGCACGTCGGAGCTATAGCAGTAGCGGTAATTCCAATAGCGATCTGAAACAGAAGTAAGTGCGCAGAGATAAATAAGTTGCATGGCTTGCTGTATCAGATCCCGCCCTAAAGAACGATCCGGCGGATACGACATCTCATCTGTAGAGAGTTGGCGTTCTTTTGTATTTTCCAGCAGTGCCTTTGTTCACGGAGGGGCCAGTTTTGTTTCGATCCTGCGAACAACAAGATATAACTGACATACATTTACCGAAAGAGAGAGCACATCGCCACTTCAATCTTGACGCGCCTTAAGTAGGTAGCGCAAAAGGGGCGCACGGTTGACGAGATAAGCCCCTGTGTGAACTGTAACTTGGAAATGATGTTCGACAACTCTGCGGATATGGACGAGTTCGAGATCGGCGTTGGCAGTGGGTGCCGACTTCGTATAAGTCACCCGAGGAACGACTGATGCTGCATACCATCAGGTGCTATATCAATAAAAGGGTCATGAAAGGCTCTGGTAGTGACATACTGCTATGCGTGCTTCTGGTGGTTCATCGGGTTATTGAGCATATTCGATACAAAACTAATCGTGTTCTTGCGCTGCGTGCCTGCCGCCTTTGGAGGATATACTGCCTTGTTGAGGCGCCGGGAAGCGCTATCCGGAACGAGCCATGGTGAGACTCAACCCATTTGAGAGAATCTCACCCGGAGCATGGGACCGAGGTCGATCTACCATTGATCTGCCTTCTTCCTCCATAATATCTGTGGCTGCCTGGTAAATTGGCCATTGTCAGAAGCTCAAGGTATGGGCAGATCACCCCTCTGCTGTTAATGCCAATTGTCACCTGGCTACCTTGTCGAAACGATACAGCCAACTGTTGGAATCCGATGAACCGGAGACAATGGAGAAGAGAAGGGAAGCGCCGAAGAACCAGAGAAGCGAGGCACGAGGGGGAGAAGCCGATGAACGTGGTTCGAGCGCAAGGCCAGAAGAAGCAAATCGGAACCGCGTATGACGCCGGCCGAGATTCTGAGACATATGTCAATATGGTTATGTTTAAATTTTTTATTCCTTACTTACCTAGTATAAAGTCGAGCGCCCGTTGACGCGAACATCTCAGTTCTTGAAGAGAAACTGAGATGTAAGTACATAGCTCGTGTATGTCAGCCTTAGCTGACCAAAAACCGTAGCGTACCTTTGTTTTCTAGGTAGCGCATAGGTTAATAGAGTTCTTGAAGAGATACTGAGATCGTACCTTTGTTTTCTAGCGCTCCCGCTCCCGCTCCCTCCCGTTCGTCTCATAATCCTAAACCAACCCATACTCTCGAACCAAGTTGGTCGACACATAGGCAATGCAATGTTGAGTGGACGATCTACATCAACCTCTAATATCTTATAAAACACTGCCAGAACTCACTTCCCAGAAAGCGAAGCGTTGCTCCAGAACCAACGGGCGGGAGGTCCAGATGGAGGCAGGAACAATAGACTTTGGTTTTTTTGCCTTCGTCTTTGCGCGAGGACCATGAACTAGAATGTCAAAAAATACCGAACAAAGTGGAAAAGGATGAAGAGCCAACATGGGACTTCCGCAAAGCTGGTAGCGATTCAAGGCTGAAGCACTAAGCAAGTAGCCAAGCTAACTGACAGTCGAAGATAACTTCTTTGAGCCGAGTTACGCGATTCGAAAAGAACCCTTGGCTCGGAGAAAGCTGTGGATTAATAATAGCATCATGGATGACAGTTTCTGCCAAGCTCCACAAGTGCTAAGTATAGTCCATCACGGTCGGGCATTAAGGGTATGCATGGGGCTCGGGGTGACCCGGGGTGCTTCCAGAATTACAGCTATGAATGATCTTAGGGTCCTGCTAAAAATCGTTTGATTAGATACATAATGCACATCAGCCACAAGGGAAACGACGCGTATACTATACATCGGCAGTAGTAGCTATTTATTACATAAGTAATGACTTCTAAATGCATTTCGCTTACACACCGCCGCAGCCTTTAGTGACCTCGCACAGTGATGCGGCCCCGCCGACCTCGTATGACGGGTTCATTATCAACCCCAGTGAAAATCAACGAGAAACATGCCGAAGGAGAAAAAGACCAACACTTTAAAGTTGTGTTTTTATGCGATCGCGTCCAGTGCGTTGTGCATGTGTACGTATTGACACTGTAAGTCCATAGCTTGCATTTACATTATAACAGCAGCCATAAAAATATTTTGTGGAACTTCACATGTAGTCTTGATGCAGTCTTTGGGACTTGCATGCGCACTGGCATCGACGTCTACTGACCCCTGCATTTGCTTAGACTGCGATTCTTCTCTGGTACAAGTGGCATCAAGACCATGGGCGTCATCGGTGGGACTTATGATCGACATTAGTGACAGAATGGTTCGCGAAGTTACGAGAGTTGTTGAAGAAGCCAGAGAACGCCTCAAGGCATTCTTTGTTCCTCGCGAGGACCAGGGTAGGCTCATATGACATGTTTAGCAGAAGTGCTGCTGAATGTTCCTTGTTCCAAATATTTTAGCCAGTATCTGCACACGGACGAACGCGTTAGGGCCTGTGACTTCATTTCAGGTTTTAACGATTCATCCGGTGAGAAGATGATATCTAATATGAGAGTCATATGGAGTGCGCTTATCGCCCTCAGGCTTCAGGGACGTTTTCTTCTTCACAGACATAGACGCGGAGATACTTCTTGCAAGTTTCCCAGCATCTTGACAAGTGCAATGTAAACCTCCGGTCCATTGTTCATGGTTCTATTTGATAGTAGCATCAAAGAACTTCCTCGATTTCTCTTTCTCTCTTTATTTGATTTCAATATCTTTTGCAGAAGACCTATAATGAAGCCGCCGGATTATTTTTGAAGTCATCCAAATTCCAGTATATGGATCAATGATGGCGAGCTTTTCGTCAGCCTCCTGCTTCGGCCCTCCGTGCATATGCCGACGCTGCGCTGCGATCGTGCAATTGAAATTAGTGTTAGAATTACTAGGCTAGTCTCTTTGGTACATTCAGCATATCCGCTGTCCGCACCCGAGATAGCGGAACACCATAAATTATAACGGCATAAGAGCACATCGTGATGATGCTGCACACTGAGCACTACGCACCGCTGCAACGATCATGTCAGGACGTGCGGATAGGCAAGCGGCCCCGATTTATGGAGACCATCATGGGTAGGTGTCTAATAGATTCCTCACTGTTTTATGTATTTTGACGGAGAATTATACAGATATTACTCTAACTGTCCCTTCATCGGAGATCTGCGACTGGCTTTGCTTCCTTCTGAATTCTTCGTGGGTAAACGAGTTCTGGATGCTGGATACAATGATAGCCCGGTGACTTGTGAGATAGGTATGCTACCCATGACGCGGTTCAGTATACCATGTTCAGGGGGGCGCATCAGGTCATCGGAGTTGACATTGAAGACGCACTGTCTGGAGTCTTCAGTCTCACGATGCTGGAAATATCTATGAGAGTTTCCCTCTCCCACAAACGACAACGACTCCTCGGTGATGCGGCCACTACGGACAATAGTGCTCACAAATATTTTCCCCCATCGTGCGAACATAGCTATGGCCCATTACCAATCCCGGACAGGGCAACTAAAGCCTTTACGCACAATATCACCTTCCGAACAGTTGATTGGGCGAAGGATGAAATACTAGAGGATAAGACATTGTTCTAGGGTACGTGTCATGGCTGTTATTGAGGAGACGAGTCATCACCGATATGATAAGGTTTTCTGTCTCAAAATGGATTCATCTAAACAAGGACGAAGGACTGGAAGAATTTTTCCACTGAGTTCATCCATGTCTGAAAATGGGCGGGTGTTTCGTCCTTGAGCCATAACCTTGGAACACTTACTCAAAGGCTCGAAGCATCTCAGAGAGAATGCAAATATCTACAACTCCGTCCGGATGGCTTCGGGGAACTACTGGAGGAGCTCGGATTTAGTTATGGTCAGTGTCTTGGGGTCACTGGAAAGGGTGCGCAGTTGCGTTCATTCCCGAATAGCTGAGTCTCATCGGATAATTAGGTTTCCGTTGCCCTGTTGATCTATACACAAAGCAACAATACGATTTCTGTCTATGCTAAACCGAAAATATCCTCGCGGTGCTGACACAACATTTTTGGTGCATCATTCTTTGCACTCACGAGACGGGTAAGTTCACGGTATCAATGATCCGCGGGTCCCACCATACTGTATTATATGTAATTGCCTGCTGCGCAAAAACTTTATCCTCGTGCGCCTTCAAATTTTGTTCTTCACGCTGTGGCTCTATGACTAAATGGGTTATAGTAGCACCAATCTCATGCGCGGGAGAAGTTCACTCTATCATCAAGTACCCAAGCAGATTTTGTCAATAGCTACCTAGGAAATCGAGCCACAGTACAACTGAGTGGCTTTACATCCCATGCGTACTCCTGACCTGGATAGCAGTGCTACACCTCCTGCGTAGCAGAAGTCTGCCTTACTTTTGAAGCACCACAAAGCACATTGTACAGTACTTTATCGCCTGGAACCTCAAGTCATAGTTGGCGGAGAACTGTGATGGCTGAGGATTCTGGACACAACATTCGTGCCCTTAACCGAGGTTCTCCAGAGCTTGTGCTCGTAAGGCAATGCATGGCTTGTTTTACCAAGGTTCACAATTGTATTATACGAGTTAGTACAAATGTGCTGCCCAGAAACGTTCCGTCATGCGCATGTGGATTATTGTCAGCTGCTATTGCAAATAGTGCCATTGTCATTATTACTAAAGCCCAGTGAGATATGCTTATTTTCCCTCATCTTCTCAGAATACTGATTTTCTTAGTTATCCTATTCCTGCATATGATTCAGTCTACTACAGTTGTTGGATGGAAAAATCGTCTTGATCTTTGCCTTACTGGTAGCGCTCTCATCGGCGGGTCTCGGTTGGCGTCTATTGTAAGCTCTGCAGAGAGGCTATGAGATTAAAGATTAGCAGATGAGTATGCAAGACTGAAAAGGACTATCGATATTCGATGCTTCCTGGCGGTGTACGTATGCCGTGACACACTGCATGATGTATAAGTACCTACCACAATCAGAGTCCCGAGTAGTCATCCGCTTTCTCAGAAAAGTATGTCCGCAGCTAACAGACGCACGCACCCTGGCAGGGGTCGCAAAAAGTCACTACAGCGTCTCTACCGCTTGACTGAGGCGGAAGACTTCTCGCAACTGAGACAGATTATCAAAGACATAACACAGGAGAACCCCAACACACGGCATGACATTCTGACGAAAGGTTGGTAGATCAAACGTCCGAGATTAAATATTTTACTGACTCGAGAGTACTAGCTGTTGAGACTATTAAACAGCTTGTCGCGGATTACCGTTTACTTGCCGAAGAGCACGGAGCTTCGACTCCAACTACTAGAACTAGTAGTAGCCCTGGTTCTCCCATGCTTGAACACCCTACTCCTGTTCATCCTGGTGAGTTAGTAATGCTTCTTCACTGAGAATCCTATTCACGACAGACCAGCGTCACATTTTCTTCCTGAAAATTTGTCGATGAACTATGACCACCCGATGCATACAGTTTCTTCGCCAAATATAACATATGGCACCATGCCATATCATAATGCCAGTGCTCTCACGAATTGGCCGAACTCGAATATGGATTATGAATATTCATATAA
Organism: Suillus decipiens; assembly: GCA_016695475.1. NCBI lineage: Eukaryota > Fungi > Basidiomycota > Agaricomycetes > Boletales > Suillaceae > Suillus > Suillus decipiens. The sequence goes on along the minus strand of MU173030.1, from coordinate 71,232 downwards.
CAATCATTATTTTGACTCGCAATCTGAATGATTTATCAGAATACTCGAACCATGTCTTGTTTTACATTGGATATTACTGTGGTGTTCATGATATAGACAATGTGCTGTTGGATATCAGGGGTCGAGGTACGAGCTCGACACTTTTCGGGATTCTTCGGGAATGATGGCGCAATATTGGCGGGCATCGGCGGCATAGTTTTACCGCTGGCAGACATATATAAGGAGATATTTTACGGTACAAGACGCTATGCGTTTGTTTAGGGGTTCCCTGTACAATCGAGTTAGATCGTACTTCGAAGAACGTGTCTGAGACTTGCGGATAACTCAACATGTGCCTGCCTCTCTACTGACATCTGATCGCAGACTTTCAAGTCGACTCGAAGAGTCGAAGCGCCAAGATCGAGCACATGCAATGCTGAGTTGACGATATCTTCATCATGGAAAGCTTTCGCCTTTTGCCACTTCAGTAAGGTAGACTTGATTTAGATCCTCGAGGTCACGTGGTTGTGACCTACTGTGACATGTTTCAAGCCGAGGTGCCGGAAGCCAAATAACGAAAACATGAAGTACTTGATAAGTATGTGTAAGTATGTAGTCAGTAGGAAAATTAGGAGATGTTATTATTGTACAGGTAACTTGTGGATAAGGTCTCCGTGGGGTTGAAACCTCAGTCTCAGTGTGATGAGGCAGGTCAAAGGTAAGTTCAATTGCATGCTGCTGCTGACAGTTTGGATGACTTGGATGGAAGAACTTGAAGGTGGGCAGTCTTCTGGTGATGGACTCATGTCCACTATTGCAAAGTCCTTGTTTGTGACTTCTTGTGGAGCCTTTTACTGTGTCAATGTGACACAATAGACAGACAGTATTGATGCAATACTCACATTCTTGGCTTCTTGCAATGTACCCAGTGAGTTTTTGCTTCTTACTTTCTTTAGCCTTTTCAAGGTTACTACTCCACACTTTCTGGAGCCACTTGAGTTCCTGTGGATTTTTGTAGGCCATGGATATCACCACTTGAGGAGGTACTTTAATGGCTTATGGCATGCTGTGTCTCAGAGGCAACTAACTGTTTGTGTTTTCTTTGCTGCTTCTGTTCTAAGCCACTCACTATTAATTCAAGAACTTATTCATTTCTGCACATATTTTAAAACAGGAAAAGCAGAAAATTCCCTTTTTGCATTTCAAAATTTTCCACTGTGACAGCCCAGCTGGTGCTGGCCATGTATAGGTCCATTTCCATAATCATCTAGCCCCTATACTGCATAGTGCGACCACCCCTAACCCTACTGTTATTGATATATACAGTTACTGAGGATGCTGCACACTGGTTACTGTACTGAAGCACCTAGCCATGTTCTGTGAGCCAATGCCCATTGAATGCCCATGCCATGCCCACTAGTTCCATTTGGTGCATAGTTTATTCTCATCTGCTGCTGCTAAATCCCATGGCAAGCCCTATTACATGTAGAACGTGTGCCACAGTACTGTCATATCCCATACATCTCATCTCAGATCTGATCTGATCTGATCAATTCCACTTCTGTCTGGACCACATATCCAATCCGGATCACCCATCCGAAAGCCCTAGCTTCTCGTGTTCTAAGTCCACTGTGCATACTTGCTTCTATCCTCTTTCGGTGATCTACCTGTACCGGTATCCCAGCTGTGTATATTCCTATCCTGCTTACTGATCTGTTACCTGTGCTTCATATCCGACTTGCATTTACTGATCTGCTGTGCATTTACTAATAGACTTCCATTATACTTTGTGCATAGCCCTCCGGTTGTTACAATCGTATGTGTCCCTATACATTTTCTCCTTCTCTGATTACATAACCTGTATGACCATGGACTACTTGTCTCATGATACAGTCTACAAACTGATTGTAGTATCTACATGGCTTGGTCACATCATGCTTTACCTCTTTTGCTTCATTATATCGTCTTATACTCATGCCTTCCATATTTGTTCCACTACATACCTGCTTGTTATGGTCTTGGTCTGTGCACACATATTGGCCTATTTAAGCACAGTGTATTGCTTGTAGATTCCTTACTTTAATCTTACTGGGTTTTACCTGGAATATCCTTCACTAGAGCCTTGCAACTCTAGTCATCTGAATCATCTTTCTAAGCCTTAGCACACCTAAGTCTTAGTTGTTGAAATGATCTTTGTATTTGACTCAGCCAGTCTAGTCCTCTCTTTGGACTTGTCTGTCTTCATCGTTTACTGAATCCTTGCTTTTCTGCTTAGGTATAGATAATGAACAACTGTCACTCCCTTTCAAGTAGTTGTGTTGCGACCAACCCCAGTTGTAACAAAAGATTAAAGTCTTACAAACACCACATATCCATGAGCACCAGAAACCCTGAACCCTGATCAAATCTTGGCCAAAGACGCATGAGTATCGACATAGCAATGTCTGGAGCAGCACCAGCAGTACAGATTACTATGCCAGAACTCAAGGCTGGGTTACTAACTCAATTCGATGGGACACCCTCTGATGCCAAGAGATGGTTGTATTCAGTTAAAACCTACTACTCCCTGAATGCTAACTACTACAACACAAATGAGAAACAAATTGCCACTGCCCTCACATACATGAAAGAAGGAACCACAGGAGCATGGGCATTAAACTTCTACTCCAACATATTTGAAGCAGGAGAGAAGTGGGGAAAGTTTGAAGACTTTGAAAAGAAGTTCAAAGCCTCGTTCTGCACCACAGATGCCAAGGTCAATGCCATGACCAAGATAGGACATATCAAGCACACTGGTGACCTGCACCAAACTGGTCTGGTGCATGGCTGACTAAGCACTAGCATAGCTGCAAGAATACTAGTTGTTTACATTTTTTTTCTTTTCTTATTATTTCTCATTCATTTTTCATGACTGTCTTCACATATGGTTAGTTCTGAAAACTATGCCAAAGGATTCCCACAAAGGTCAGGTGACCTCAGAAATTTAATTATGTAAGGTTGTCCTATGGAAAACTCATGAAACTCACACTGTTTACCTGGTGCAATTTCTGCAAACATGCAACATAGGC
>MU173030.1:38799-67100 GCA_016695475.1 Suillus decipiens | reverse complement strand
TGAACAGCCACCCATGAACAACCATGTTATCAGTCATTGGCATTTGTCTGAATCACTGACTGTGGGGATATTTGGTTTTGTAGGTGTTTATCTATAGATCACTTATCCAAGAAGACACTGGGAGTCTTACTGACTATATCTTGGAATTCAGAACCTTGATGGTCAAATCATCCTTGAAAGAAAACACATCCCTTATCTACTTCTTTGAACAAGGACTTAAACTGGGCCTCCAATGTGCAATCTGTCAGATGGAGACTGTCTCCATCACTATTAAGTCCTATATAACCACCACAATCAACCAGAACACCAACTGGGAAAGATGTGTCACAGTGAGGAAAGGAGATGGGAATGGAAGAAAGAAGAAAGGGCAGAAGTATGTTCCCCCTCCTAGAAGGTCTGACTCAAATGCCATGGAAGTAGACCATCTCACTGAAGCTGATTGCTGTGAATATATGAAGAAGGGGCAGTATTTCAATTGCACCCAGACTGGTCATTGTGCTAATGCATGTCTGAAGAAAAGGATCCCTATTAGGAAACAAGAAATTGCTGAAGAAACAGAAGAGGAAGAAGCAAGGAGGTTAGACTTGGATTTTTAAACTGGAGAGCTGAGTTGACGACAGACTCTCCTATTGTACCCTTACAACTTGTACGAAAAGTAGGTGAAAGGCAAGAAATGCATATCCCCTTTACTCTTTTTTCCAAAGTCCAAAAGGATCCAGTCAAAACCACTGCAGTTGTTGATTCCAGAGCAGCTGGAACATTAATATTGGAAGACTTCATCCATGACCATCGCATCAAAACTCATCTGTTATGTAAACCATTTGCAGTAACTACTGCTGATGGAAATTATTCCAAAAGTGGACCAATATTGCATTAATGTGTTCTCTATGTCAAATTAGATGATTGAGTGATGATGGGAAAGTTCAACATCACAAGACTGGGTCAATGAGACCAGATCTTATTGGGGATACCCTGGCTCAAGGAAATGAACCCACAGATAGATTGGACCAGTGAAACCCTTACATTGCTGCCCACAGATAGGTCCAGAAAAGTTGAAAAGATCATTGATGATGCTGGGACTATCAATCAACTACCAACTCTGTTCCACCCCCAGCTGATAAAGAAATGGACTCAGTCAAAGCTACCAAAGGAAGTTGAGACAGCTCCACCAATTGCAAATGATGATGATGCCTATGTTGTTCTACTCCCACAACAGAGGAAGAAGATTCAAGGACCAGTGGAACAAATACCATGTCTAGAGAAGAGGAAGGCAGAGCTAGAAGAATCATTCTGCCCTAGACCATCGATGAGAGAACAAAGACTGATTGAAGAACAAACTAAAGGGAAAAGGAAAGCTGAACAAAGTATAGGTCATGAAAGAACCCCACCACCACCATTTTCTTTGATAGAAGAAGTAATGGATGAAGATGAACCTGTACCAGCTATGTTGCCAACTGAAGACGATGAAGTATACGACACCAAAGAGGATGTCTGGATGGATGCACCAGAAGACCCAGTTCAGAACACCACAGACTATCCTTTGGATGAAGGAGAATTTTTAGCAGAATATGCACTCAATAGTGAAACAGTCAGGATCATTGAAGATATCTTGATGGATACCCCTCTCACATGAGATGGAACTTCTTATGCCAAACAACATATGACAACCCTGCTCAAATTCAGCAGTAAATCACAAGAATTTGCAACAGTGGAAAAAGAAGCAAAGAAGAGTTTTGAAGAACTAGTTCCATCTTATCTCCACGACTTTGCTGATGTATTCACTAAAGACAAGTTAAACCATTACCACCAGAAAGACCAGGGACTGATCACCGCATCAAAACAAAACCAGGTGATGTCCCTAGAGTATCCAAGATCTATCCATTGTCACCAAAAGAAAGAGAAGTTGTTAAGACATTCATTGATGAAAATCTAGCTAAAGGATTTATTTCAGAATCTAAATCCCCCCAAGCTAGCGGCTTCTTCTTTGTTGGAAAGAAGAGTGGTGATCTATGACCCACCCAGGATTACCAGTATATTAATGAATGGATGGTCAAGAATGCCTACCCACTCCCTCTTCCTACTGCACTAATCACCTGACTACACGATGCCAAATACTTCACAAAGATGGATATCCGTTCTGGTTATAATAATATCCAAATTTATCCTGACAATAGATGGAAGGCAGCCTTCACCACCAAATTCAGATTGTATGAACCCAATGTAATGTTCTTCAGGCTCTGTAACTCTCCAGCCACTTTCCAAGCATATATGAACTGCACATTCCAACAGGAGCTGAATGAAGGATGGCTTATAGTATATATGGACAACCTCCTTATCTTCTGTAAAGATTTGGAAGAACACTGAAGGAGGACAAGACATATATTAGAGAAACTCTGGGCTGAAACACTCTGTTGCAAACCAGAAAAGTGCACTTTCGATCAAACAGAAGTGGAATATTTGGGAATGGTCATTTGCCCTGGGCAGGTCACATCAGATATCGAAAAGGTAGAAGGTATTTGTAAATAGGAGATACCAATGAATATATCAGAAGTCAGATCATTTTTAGGATTCTGCAACTTTTATAGGTCCTTCATCCCTCACTACTCTGATATCACTCAACTCCTTATTGATCTAACCAAGAAAGATCAGAAATTTGAATGGAATGCATGTATGCAGGATTTGTTTGAATGACTCAAGCACACTTTCACAAGTAAACCAGTATTATGTAACCCTGATCTGCTAAAACAGTTTGCAGTTGCCACATATGCTTTGCTCATAGCAACTGGTGGCATTCTCCTCCAGACAGATGAAAATGGCATATATCACCCATGTGCATATCTCTCTCAGTCTCTTAACCCAGCAGAAAGGAATTATCAAATTTTCGATAGAGAACTGCTCACAGTCATTCATGCACTAGCAGAATGGCATCATTACTTAGAAGGAAACCAACACCCCATTCTTGTGTTCACCGATCACAAGAATCTCCTATATTTCAATACCGCTCAGAAGCTGACCAGATGCCAAGCATGATGGCAACTATTCCTCTCTGAATTCGACATCAAACTCCACCATGTTTCAGGAAGTAAGTTTGTTGCCCCTGATGCTTTATCCTGCTGACTGGACTATGGAACAGGCAAAGATGACAATACTAACCAGATTTTACTCCCTGACTCCCTGTTTATCTGGCTCATTGATACAGACCTTGCTGACACTTTGCAGTCATCCAATCCCCTTGATGACCCCATTTTTAAAACCACATCTGATGCCCTTGACAGCATCTGTCTTCCGCCCTTTCTGATTGGTCTGTCATAAATGACATTCTATATTTTAAGAATCATGCCTATATTCCCCCCTGTCATCATGCAGTGATCCTTGCCTGATATCATGATCACCCAACAGCTGGACACCCTGGACATTTTAAGACTGAAGAATTGGTCAAATGTGAAGCATGGTGGCCAGCAATGGGCTCCTATATCCAGAAATATGTTGATGGCTGTGCACTTTGTCAGCAAATGAAGTCTGACACTCATCTGGTCCACCTGCCCCTATCACCCATTCCTTCATCAGCCACTTGCCCATTTTCCCAACTCTCCATTGACCTTATTACTGACCTCCCTGTCTCTGGTGGCTTTGAAAGTATCATGGGCTTATGAAGGGGGTAATTGTCACTCCATGCCATAAAACAATTACATCAGAAAGCATAGCCAAACTATTTTTGAAACACATCTACCGATGTTTCAGACTACATGACAAAGTCATCTCAGATCGTGGACTGCAATTCCTATCACACTTCTCAAAGGAGTTAGCCCAACTTCTGGACTACTCCATAGTTCCATCCACCACCTATCACCCACAGACAGATGGAAAAACAGAACGATTGAATCAAGAATTAGAAACCAATCTCTGCATCTACTGCCACAATAATCTAGAAGAATGGGTAGAACATCTCCCTATAGCCAAATTCATGCACAACCACAGAAAACATGATGCACAAAATGCATCACCATTCTTCCTTATGATGGGATATGAACCTTGTGCAATTCCCCATTTAATCCCTGACTCTACCATTCCAACTGCCAAAGAATGAGTTCACATGCTTCAAAAGATAAGAGAAGAAGCCATATTGTGCCATAATATCGCTATGCAGAAAATGGCAGAATGATCATACAGACAGAAGTACACACCATGGAAGATAGGAGATAAAGTATGGCTATCAGCGGAAAACCTACACCTGAAATTACCATCATGGAAACTCACACCCAAGAGATATGGCTCCTTCCCAATCACTGCAGTTCTCTCACTGATCACTTTCACACTCCAACTTCCAAAGCAATGGAAAATTCACAACATGTTCCATGCTTCTCAACTATCATCCTATAGTGAAAATGATGTCCACAGCCTGAACTTCCTAGAACCACCACCTGATGTCATCAAAGAAGAAGAAGAAGAATACAAAGTAGAGGCCATTCTATCTCATAAAGGAAATGGCAAACACTGAAGATACCTGGTGACATGGCAAGGTTACTCATCAGCTGATAATGAATGGCTACCAGAAGAGAATCTGGCAAATGCCAAGGAGATTTTCAGAGTGTATAAAAAATGGCAGAAACTCTGAAAGAGAAACTCCAACCTACCACCAACAATTTTCATATGTCTAACATTCTTGTCCCAGCCACCCCTGCTATGTCCAATGCCTCCATCTCAACCAAGTCCTCTATTGCCAGCTTCACCAATACCACTGACACCTCTGTCACCCCCATCTGCTATCACTTGCCCATCACCCATGACTACACACATCCCATCGTGGTCGTCACCACCCCTGCAGAAGACCACCACTGTGATACTAACACTAAATGCTTCACACATTACATTGATGACCTTGAAGAATACACATTCATTGAAGCCATCCTCATGTGCAAGGAATACACCATTGAAGTCAATAACATCATCATCCACCAAGACACATTTGCCACATCCCTCATCACTCACATCATCAGAAATGCCATCCTACTTGAGCAATGGGCTCAAAGAATCCAATGCAAGGAAACTTGTATCAGAATTATGCACCTTCAAAGGCACATCAGGACTCACACTCTACATCTGCTGCCTCATGGGTTTGAGGAAGATCTTAGAGAAGCTATGCAGAGGGTTAATGCCAGGAGTGCCGGAACCCTTAGACCACATAGCCCATCAAATGAGGTGGAAACTAATCGAATTGCACTCATGGCTACCACATTTCCTCCAAACCCCCATTCTAATATTTTTAATCTCATTGGCCTCCTTGCTGCTGTGCAGGAGGTCTCAACAACTACTGCTGCCATCATTGAAGATATCCAGCAATCAACAGAAACATCCCAAGAAGCAAGACAGGCTGTTACCAACATAGTAAATGTCTTGTGGGATTATGAAACAGAATGCACTCCATCACCAGTCAGAACTATTGCCCCTATCCAGACCATTTTACATCAGTAAACAACTCCACCATCATATCATTGCTCACCTACACCATCCCCAGAATCTGTCCAGAAGTGGACAGAAGAACACCCTACAGGGTTGTATGAACCTGCTCCTGAATTCTTACCTCCAGTTGTAGTACAACTCCCAGTGAACGAAAAGAAATGTGCATCCCTATCACCCTTATTTCCAAAGTCCAAAAGGATCCAGTTGAAACCACCACAGTAGTTGACTCTGGAGTAGCCAGGACCTTTATATCTGAGGACTTCATTCACAATCATCGTATCAAGACCCATCCCCTAAGAAAACCATTCATTATAACCACTGCCAATGGGAGCCATTCTAAAAGCAGACCAATATCATGGTACTGTGTGCTCCACATTAAAGTGGATGAATGAGTCATGATAGGAAAATTCAATGTCACAAGGTTGGGAAGAAGAGATCAAATCTTACTAGGGATACCATGGCTTAGAGCTATGAACCTGACGATAGATTGGGTAAAAGAAACCCTCATGCTACCTGCCACCCTGAGATCTAAAGGAGTCGAAACTCTTATCGATAATGCCCAAAGCGATGGTAAATTACCAACTTTCTTTTGACCGCAAACTCGAAAGAGATGGGCCCAGTCAAAGTTGAATGATAGGAAAATTTAACGTCACAAGGTTGGGAAGAAGAGATCAAATCTTACTAGGGATACCATGGCTTAGAGCTATGAACCCAACAATAGATTGGGTGAAAGAAACCCTCACACTACCTGCCACCCTGAGATCTAAAGAAGTCGAAACTCTTATTGATAATGCCTGAAGCAATGGTCGATTACCAACTTTCTTTCAACCACAAACTCGAAAGAGATTGGCCCAGTCAAAGTTGAAGAAAGCAGAGGAGGCGGATACTGACAATGACATGTATGTTGTCTCTCTCTTGAAACTGAAGTCAACTCCAGAAAGGAACGAACCTATGGAAGTTGAAGCAGTCCTATCACCAAAGGAAGAAATTTCACCACCAAGGCCCATCATGCCAATCTTGAGACCGAAGAAGAGGGTAGTGGAGCTAGAAGAATCCTTCCACTCAAGGCCAGTTGTCAATGAACAACGACCAATTGAAGAACAGAAGAAGAGGAAGAGGAGGGCAGAGTGGAGTGTTAGTTGCGATAGAGTACCTCCCCCAGCACTGTTCACCTCAATTGAAGAGGTAATGGACGAAGAAGAACCTGTGCCGGCCATGCTACCCACAGAGGAAGATGAAGCTTATGATATGAAGGAAGACATATGGATGGATGCACTGGAGGAACCAGTACAGAACGTTGCCAATTACCCTTTGGAAGAAGGGGAGTTTTTGGCAGAATACTCGCTCGACAGCAAAATGGTCAGAATAGTTGAAGATGTCTCCATAGACACCCCTCTTACACAAGACGGTACCTCCTATGCTGAACAACATGCAACTCCACTCAAATTCAGCAGCAAATTGCAAGAGTTCACAATGGCAGAGAAAGAAGCGAAGAAAAAGAGCTTCGAGGAATTAGTCCCTGCTTACCTCCACAACTTTGCTGACATATTTGCTAAAGATGGGTTGAATCATCTACCACCAGAGAGACCAGGAATGGATCATTGTATCAAGACTAAACCAGGGTACGTACCTAGGGTATCTAAAATATACCCGCTATCAACAAAAGAACAGGACACAGTCAAAGCATTCATCGACAAGAACTTGGCAAAAGGGTTCATTTCAGAATCTAAATCCTCCCAAGCCAGTGGCTTTTTCTTTGTTGGAAAGAAAAGCAGAGACTTGAGACCAGCCCAGGATTATCGGTATATCAATGAATGGACAGTTAAAAATGCTTACCCACTCCCCCTTCCCACCTCACTAATCACTCGACTTCATAAGGCAAAATATTTCATGAAGATGGATATATGATCCAGGTATAACAAGATTCGGATCCACCTGGAAGATAGATGGAAGGCGGCATTCACAACCGAGTTTGGTTTATATGAACCCAATGTCATGTTCTTCAGCCTTTGTAACTCCCCAGCTATGTTCCAACAAGAGCTTAATGAAGGATGGGTCATCGTCTATATGGACAACCTCCTCATATTCTCAAACAACCTAGAGGAGCATAGAAAGAGAATGCGATGGGTTCTGGAGAAACTCAGGAAGGAGACACTCTATTGTAAACCAGAGAAGTGCGCATTCAATAAGGAGGAGGTTGAGTATTTGGGAATGGTCATCCACCCCAGGCAAGTCACATCAGATATTGAGAAGGTGGAAGGGATTCATAAATGGGAGACACTGAAGAACGTTTCTGAAGTATGGTCATTCTTAGGGTTCTGCAACTTCTACTGGTCCTTTGTGCCCCATTACTCCAATATAGCCCAGCCCCTCATTGATCTAACAAAAAAGGACAAGAAATTCGAGTGGGGCGCTAGCGCGCAAGACTCCTTTGACAAACTAAAACATGTGTTCACATCAAAACTGGTTCTTTGCAATCCTGACCCATTGAAACAATTTGATATTGCTACAGATGCCTCACTAGTAGCCACTGGAGGTGTACTCTTACAGACTGATGAGAATGGCATTTACCACCCTTGTGCCTATCTCTCCCAATTGCTGAACACAGCGGAGCAGAATTACCAGATCTTTGATAGGGAATTGCTCGCAGTCATTTGTGCACTAGCAGAATGGAGACACTACCTTGAAGGGAACCCACACCCAATCATTGTCTTCACTGACCATAAGAATCTCCTCTATTTCAATACTGTGCAGAAGCTAACCAGGTGTCAAGCACGATGGCAGCTTTTCTTATCTGAATTTGATATTGAACTCCATCATGTTGCAGGAAGTAAACTGGCAGCTCCCAATGTGTTATCACGACACCTGGATCATGGGATGGGGAAGGATGATAACAAAGATCAAATACTTCTCCCAGATTCTATGTTTGTTCATCTTCTTGACACTGAACTTGCCGATACTCTACGCTCCTCTGACCTACTCAATGACCCCATATTTAAGACCGCTTTGGATGCCCTTGATGGAGTCTGCCTCCCATCTATGAAATCAGCTCTGTCTGACTGATTGATCGATAATGATATCCTTTACTACAAGAACCATGCTTATATCCCCCCTGATCACTGGGCCACCATCCTAGCTCGTTACCATGACCACCCTACTGTTGGCCACCCCGGTCATTTTAAGATGGAAGAACTTGTCAAGTGAGAGGCCTGGTGGCCTGCTATGGGTTCATATATTAGGAAATATGTTGACAGCTGCGCCCTATGTCAGCAGATGAAATCTGACACACACCCGGTCCGACCCCCACTTACCCCAATTTCCTCTTCTGCTACCCGCCCATTTGCCCAACTCTCTGTGGATCTTATCACTGATCTACCAGTGTCTGGAGGATTCGACAGTATCATGGTCATGGTAGACCATGGGCTTATGAAGGGGGTAATTATTACTCCATGCCACAAGACAATCACCTCAGAAGGGGTAGCCAAGTTATTTTGAAACACATGTACAAACAATTTGGGCTACATGATAAGGTCATCTTGGATCACGGACCACAATTCCTCTCACGATTCTCCAAAGAATTAGCCTGACTCCTCAACTATACCATTGCCCCATCAACCACTTATCATCCACAGACAGATGGACAGACTGAGTGCCTTAACCAAGAACTAGAAACATACCTTCACATCTACTGTCGCAACAACCCAGAAGACTGGGTGGAACATTTACTGATAGCTGAATTCATACACAATCACCAAAAACATGATACATGAAATGCATCACCTTTCTTCCTTATGATGGGATACAAACCCTGCGCCATTCCTCACCTCATCTCCGACTCGACAGTCCCAACAGCAGAAGAATGAGTCCGCATGCTTCAAAAGATAAGAGAAGAAGCCATCTCATGTCATAACATCGCTATGCAGAAGATGGCAGAACGATCACACAGACAGAAGTATGTACCATGGAAAATAGGAGACAAAGTCTGGTTATCAGTGGAAAACTTACAACTGAAACTACCATCAAGGAAGCTAGCACCCAAGAGATATGAACCATTCCTGATCACTGCAGTACTATCTCCGATCACGTTCACACTCCAGCTCCCAAAACAATGGAAGATCCATAACATGTTCCATGCTTCTCAATTATCATCCTATAGCAAAAATGACATTCACGGACTGAATTTCCTAGAACCACCACCTGACATTATAGAAGAGGAAGAAGAATATGAAGTGGAAGCAATTTTATCCCATAAAGGAAATGGCAAACACCAAAGATACTTGGTAATGTGAAAGGGTTACTCATTAGCTGATAATGAATGGCTCCCAGAAGACAATCTCTGAAACTCTGCTCGAATTCTGAATGCTTATAAGAAGCAGCATGCCCTCTAGTTCTCCTCATTTGCTCTCTACCTCAGATGAACCCAAACCCAGCTACTTATCAATGTCTTTCTCAAATGCTGTTGCACTTACCTCTGAAGCTACCCTTGTAAACCACCCTTCTTTCATCACACCCGCACCACTCACCCATCAAGCTACCCTTGCCAACCTCGAAGATCCTACTCAGGAAAACTACCATAACCTCATAACTGATATCCAAAACACCTCATTGATCACTTCCGCTCTCCTTTGTGAAGGACATGCCATCAAAATCAACAAAAGGCTGCAAAGACAGCACAACCATGTACCCCAACTTGTTGTCAACCTCATCCAAACAGCATCCCTCTTGGGAAGGATTGCTGCCGACATTAAAGATCATCACATCCAACAATGCCTTTACCATGTGGAGAGATGCATTCAACATTATGGTGTACTGCTCCTTCCTGATACTTTTAAGAGCAGCGTTGAAGAAGTTATCCACATCATATCTGAATGTCGAGCAGGCGTTGCATGCCCTCCCTCTCTGCACCGAACTGAGCCAGCACTACATCTCTTACCACCTCCTATTCAAACCCTTATCCTGATGTTGATGCCATTTGTGGCTTACTATCTAGTGTCAAGGAGGCATCCACTTTCATCATAAAAGACCTCCATCTCTGCATAGCTAGCAATCCACAAGCACAAGCTACATTAGAAAGACTCACGACTCAAGCTCTACCCTTATATGCTGAGAAGACTCACCTGGAATGGGTTAGAGACACTACCTTAGCTGCTCAGTTGATGCTACTCCATCATCACCAGCTCCTTTTCAGGGATCTCTTCCTGATGACAGACCATCTAGAAACAGAAAATGTCGTCAAGGTGTGGCTGTGGGCAAAGCAAGAGCAAGATCTGCTAGTCCTAAACCAGTCATTATCCCTTCCCCTCTCTGCCAAACCTTTTCGAATTGTGACAAGAATATGAAATGTCGATTCCATCATAAGTATGGTCATTGTCAGGCCACATGCCTGCAATATAAGTGTCGTATCTGCAAGAACTTCCAACCTGGTCATCTTACATTATATTGTCCTCAATTTCACGGAACTCCACCATTCACTCTTACATACAAGGATGATGGGTTCTATGAGGCACTCCATATCTGGGAGAGCTATCTCGATTCAGTCCATGCCACTGTCCCAAGGGTTGATAAGAAAAAGAGAGACAAACTCTGGAGACAAGGTGCAGAAGAAGTGGCATATATGATGCGTCGCACTGGTGGAGATGATGACGATGACCCATCTGCCTTCGACTATTCTGACAATCCAATTTACTACCATAACTTATCTGACTAAAAATCGGTGACTTTGTCTATAGAATGGGGGTAATGTTACAACCACATAGGCCCCCCCTTACTCATTTTCCCTGTCTTCACTCTGATATGCCCTTGCTTACGTCATCTTTGCCTTGTATATCGAGGACATTGTACATCTCAACACGTCTGTACTATAGCTGCCTTCCTTCTTAGGATACGCACTTATTTTCTCACAATCTATATCTCACACCTCTTTAGGTAGTCTTGGTCTGTGCATGTATAGTTACCTTATTTAAGCACAGTGTATTAGTCTCTTGTTCTTTACTTTAATCTTACTGGGTTTTACCTGGAACTTCCTTTGCTAGAGCCTTGCAACTCTAGTCATCTTGAATCATCTTCTAAGTCTTAGCACTCCTAGGGTCTTATTCTGAACACAATCTTGTATTCAACTCAGCCAGTCTAGTCCTCTCTTGAGACTATACTGTCTTTGTCATCTATACGAAGCATAGTACTCTTTTGTACTTCAACACTGATACCAAATGACTGTCACTCTCTTTTGAGTAGTCATGTTGTGACCAACCCCAGTCATAACAATGTCACTTACTGGCTACTGTCATATGCTGGATTCTACACTCCACTTCCACTATAACATCCTGCTCAAATCCATATTTCCAGACATATCCATCCAATCCCTACTCAATCCAGTTCACATATCCAATCTGATACTTGTCTGATCGATATCCAATCCATGTCAATATCCACTCTGATCTGTGTCCATATCCAATCCATGTCCATATCCAATCTGTGTTCATATCTGAGACCATTCCTGCACACCTGCACATTACCCCTTTTAGGATATACCTGTGCCACCAGCTCTCGGTCATCCCTGCCTTCACCTCTTGGTCATCTTTGCCTCTGGCTATTGGTTATCTCTGCTTCCATCTTGATAAGTTATTCTGTACAAGTTTTATCTCTGAGTTCATAGCCTTATGTTTTGCTGTACTTACTATTATGTTTTTGACATAGCCTCGGACTATGCTTACTTACCTTCTGGCATGCTACCTACAGTATATAAACTCATAGTATGACTCCTGCAGACCTTAGTCTGATCATTGCTTATACTCTTACTTATCATGCTGTCTATATAACTCTGTTTCTGTTCTCACTTGGGCTCCAGCCCTTATAAGCCTCTGGCTCTGGACTATGGGAGTACTCCCTAGTCCGGAGCCTTGACTCTCTGTCATATAATCACTTTCAGACTTCATCTGATTGTAGTCTGTTTTCTGTTCCACCTTCAACTCTACCTGTGGTAGTCTTACTCTGTTAGTTTCTACTTTGGACAAGGTCCAAAATAGTCTATACTCTCTCTACTTCACATTCAACCCTACTCCTCTATAGTAGTCATACCATTCGTTGTAAAGACTACAATCTAGTTAGGCTGATAGCAGACTACCACCTAAGCTAGTATATGTCAAAAGTCTACCTAGCTGCTATACTTGCAAGGCAAGAACATTTAACCTGAGGGGTTGCTGGTGAATATACTTCCTCAAATGCTGATATGTGATGTAAGATACTCCTATAAAGTGATGCTGATCCTAGCGGTAGCATTGCTGCTGATAGTGCTACAGGTTCCATGGATGCCGATGTTAAGCATCTTGTGAAGGATAGGTACCATTGATGCTGGTGTTACCAAAGATACTGTGAGGAGCACTAATGACGAGCACTATGATAGTGTGTAGCGATAACTGTGATAGTGCCATATGCCAAGGGACAGCGAAGAGTGATAGTGTGATGATGATGAAACCGATGATACAGATGAATACCGGTGCTTAGCAAAGATAGTGGTAAGGGAAGCGTCAAGAACAAAGACCATTAAAGGACTCTCAGAGATATTTTGGATTTCAAAGAAGATATATTTGTGTATAGCGAAAGCGGTAGCAGTACGGGAATCCTGTCTAATGAGTACATCTGGAGGGTATCCGGAGCGTACAGATTGATTCAAGGTATAAGGCTAGTAGCAGACAAGGTCCATACTAGAAACTAATGGATGTAGACTACCGGAGGTAGAGTTGGAAATGTAGACTATAGGAATCAATCCTAAGTCTCAGAAGATACTTAGAGCTGGGAGAGGATCAGGTTCGGATGAACGGAATGAGCAGAATCTAAGATGATATTTGAACTAAGGTTCTCTAGAGTTGTACATGTAGTTTATATACTGTAGGTAGATAGTATGGATAATCAGTGAGTCCGGAACTGGAGGGCTATGCACAAAGTATAACAGAAGTCTATTAGTAAATGCGCAGTGGATCAGCAAACGCGAGTCAGATATGAAGCACAGGTAATGGATCAGTAAGCAGGACAGGAATATACACAGCCGGGACACCAGTACAGGTAGATCACCAAAAGGGGATAGAAGCAAGTATGCACAGTGGACCTAGAACATGAGAAGCTGGGGCTCCTGGATGGGTGATCTGGATCAGATCTGTGGTCCAGATAGAAGCAGGATTGATTGGATTGGATTGGATCTGAGATCAGATGTATGGAATATGACAGTATCCCCCCTTTAGGGCCGAACCCCTGAGGCATAAGAAGTGTTGATCCAGATCAGATGAA
The DNA here is from genome assembly GCA_016695475.1 of Suillus decipiens. NCBI lineage: Eukaryota > Fungi > Basidiomycota > Agaricomycetes > Boletales > Suillaceae > Suillus > Suillus decipiens. Next base: position 53,360 of record MU173030.1, on the reverse strand, counting down.
ATTAATGTGAGATGATGGAGAAGTTTGATGGTTGACGTGCTGAGTCTGTAATCCGACAGATATATGGATGTCAGACGTCTGAAGTGATTCCTAACCCCCACTTTCTTATATCTCAAACAACAACTGCTTTTATCATGTCTGGAGAAGGATCCCATATCCCTGACTCTGCTGCAGACCTTGTAGCAGACTTGGAGAAGAAGTTGGCAGCTGCCAAAGCTTCAGCTTCAGCTGACAAGGAGCAGAAGTGCAAGGAGGAGGAGGAACGGAAGTGTCAGGAGGATCTGCGGAAGATAGAGGAGGCTGAGAAGTGGAGGACAGCAGCAGAGAAAAAGAGGTGGAAGGAGATTGCAGCAGAGACAGTGAGTTTCAGATGTTTGTTCTGTTCCCTTCCTAACTTTCAGAAGTCTTGTGCTTTGTCTTCGGACAATGACAGATCCTGTGCATGTTGCACTGGAAAGGGTGGGATCTGTCTGTGGACGGATGGGGACAAGAATGCCCTGGTGAGTCTATAGAGCCATTTTGGATCCGAGCTAATGGGCTTTCAGATAGATCAAGTCTTGTGATCCATGCCATAGGGACAAGGGCACTTGTCCTGGGAGGCCCGGATCCATCAAGGTTCCAAGGGGCAAGGGCAAGAAGAGACAGTGCACTGTCAGATCCCCATCTCCAAGGGGTAAAGGTAAGAGACGTCAGAGGAGTCCAAGTCCAGATCCTTTGGAATTTGTGGAGGATGACGGACAATCCTTGGTGATGGCCATCAACAATGTCTTGGCTGAGTTGGCTCGGACAAATTCTCTCCTAGAGCAAAGCATCCTGGTGGCGGAAGGCAGCAGGGCTGCAATGGACCGGATGGGCTCCAGACTGGAGGTGTTCCTCTGACAACAAAGGGAGTTTCATGTTACGACTGGGGTTGGTCGCAACATGACTACTCAAAAGAGAGTGACAGTCATTCGGTATCAGTGTCAAAGTATAAAAGAATACTATGCTTCAGTAGATGACAAAGACAGGCTAGTCTTTAGTAGAAGGACTAGACTGGCTGAGTCGAATTCGATCATGTTCAGACTAAGACCTTAGGAGTGCTAAGACTTAGAAGATGATACAAGACGACTTGAGTTGCAAGGCTCAAGTGAAGGAGATTCCAGGTAAAACCCAGTAAGATCAAAGTGAAGAAACTACAAGCGGTACACTGTGCTTAAATAGGCCAATATGTGCACACAGACCAAGACCATAACTAGTAAGTAAGTGACAAGACAAATGCGGAAAGCATGAGTGTAAGATGATACAAGAAAACAAGAAAGGTAAAAGGTGATGTGGACAAGCCACGTAGTTACAATGACAGGTGTGTAGACCTCGTCATGAGACAAGTAGTCCATGGTCATACACATTATGTAATCAAAGACAAAAGAGGGAAAATGTATAGGGGCACATACAACTGTAACATTTCAGGCCTTGCTTTTTGGGGAGCTTTGGTTGGGGATTCAGATCCCATCAGATGAGGTTTGGATGACTTTGGATGTTGAGGAGGAAGATGAGGAGATGAATAAGGGTTCTGGAAGTGAGGAGGACAGATCCGGAGGGGCGGAGGAGTCTATGGAAATGTAGTCTTTCCTAGTCCTGTGGCCTTTTCTGATACTTGTACTTGTATTTTGTATATCATTCATGTACTTCAGAGTTGAATAGGACCAGGTTTGTCCAGATATGCAGAGTGGAAGTCAGATACAAGTTCGGATGCGTTTCCGAGCTCAGTAGCAAGTAACTATGAAGTCTCTTTGTCCATTCCTTTGTATCCAGACCATTGGACGAGGTACAGAAGTTGACACTGGTGTCTATGATGATCAAGTCTAGAGTCCAGGATTTTGGATATCTCGTATTCTGGTTCTCTGTCAACCTGGACTGGAGGAGGAGGAGGTTGGATGCAATTGGGGATGGTGTTCGGAATTGCTGGCTCTAGTTGGGAGACGTGGAATACAGGATGTACAGAACACATAGAATCTGGAAGTTGGATGGCGAAGGAATGTGTGCCCAGACAAGACATAATTTCAAATTGACCTAAATTCTTTTCTGAAAGCTTCTTTGATGGGCGAGTGGAACGGAAGTACTTGGCTTTAATGAAGACTTGTTCTCCAATCCAGAAGTCCGGAGCGGGTTGTCTTTTAGCATCTGCAGGTCCTTGATAGCATTTCTGTGCTTTGGACATTTCTTCTTGGAGGAACTGGTGAAGTTCATTAAGGTCTAGAGCATATTCCTGGGCATGGATGGAGGATAGATCGCATTCTGGATGGATGGAAATATTCAGATGGTAACCCTTATTGGCGAAGAAGGGCGATACCCCAGTAGTAGCACTCGGAGCATTATTGTATGCAAACTCTGCTAGGGGTAGTAGCTCGGACCAGTTGTCCTATTGATAGTTGCAATAGATACAAAGGTATTGTTCCAGCATTTGGTTGGCATGCTCAGTTTGTCAGTCCCCTTCCAGATGATATCCGGATGTGAAGTATAGGACCATGTCCAATGCTTTTCCTAAAGACCGGAAGAAGTGGGATACGAACTCAGTTCCTTGATCTGAGGTTACATGGGACAGGACACCATGCTTGGAGAATACATGAAGGAGGAAGAGGCAGGCAAGATCCAGAGAGGTTATGGTGTCATGAGTCGGAACAAATATGGCTTGCTTGGATAGGCAGTCTATGATCACAAGAATAGCTGTATAGCCAGATGAGTCTGGAAGTTGCTCAATAAAGTCCATAGAGATGGAATTCCATGGCTTCTCTGGAACAGGGAGTTGCTTGAGTAATCTGTATGGCTTGTGTCTTGGAACTTTGGCTCAGGCGCAGGAAGTACAGGACCTGACATAATCCTTTACATAGGTGCGTATTCTGGGCCAGGTGTAGTTGCATTGGACAAGCTCAAGGGTATGATTTTGTCCGAAGTGTCCGGATAGGGGGTGGTCATGGCAGTTATGGAGGACACGTAATCATAAGTCATTGGCTTCTGGGATATAGATACAGTTATCGCAGCAAAGGAATCCACTATCGTTCACTGTCCATCTTGGATCCGAAGGTACCAAAAGATGCATTTTGGTGATAGGGTCATTGGGAAGTGCGGTCAGGATGTCTTTCTGAAGGCTTTCCATATCCATAAGGACAGCTGCTCTAAAGACTGGAGGTGCTATGGTTGTGGCTTGTAGGGACAATGCTAACTGTTCAGAAGTGAATACTGGGCAGAAATTATGAGGATTAACTTGAGCGTAGTCCTTATCCCCCTCTTTGGGGTAGACGTCCCAACGTCTTGTCAGGGAATCCAGTTTGGCTCCGAGTTTCCTGTGATGGAAACGGATGATGAGATTGAACTGATGGAGGAATTCTGACCAGTGAGCCTGACGGCAAGAGAGGAGTTTGGTGGTGGAAAAATACTCAAGGTTCTTGTGGTCCATAACGACATCTATAGGCTCAGACAAGCCTTCTAGGTAATGTCGCCAGGTCCGGAAAGCCTTGTGGATGGCTAGGAGTTCCTTATCATGGGTGTCATAATTGAGTTCTGGCACAGATAGTGTATGAGAGTAGTAGGTAACTGGATGAAGCTCCGAGTCTAGACATACAATGAAAAGTATTCCAGCAATAGCATAGTCAGAGGCATCAGTTTCCACAACTATAGGAACATCCAGAATCCAGTGGGTAAGTACCGGAGTGGAAGTGAAGGCCTTCTTGAGTGTTTCAAAGGATTTCCAGCAGTCCTCAGAGAAGTTCCATGGAACTCCCTTGCATGTAAGCTGAGTGAGGGGAACTACAATATCCAAGTAATTGAAGATGAATCGATGATAGAAATTAGTGAACCCGAGGAAGGATTGAATGTCCTTGATCTTCCGAGGTTCTGGCCAATTAACAATAGACTGGATTTTCTCGGATGACATTGTCAAGCCTTCTGGAGATAGCAGGTAACCAAGATACTTGATGGAGGATGAGTGGAATTCGCATTTTTTGGGTTTAGCATAGAGTCAATGTTTACGAAGATGGCGTAGTACTTCTCGGACATGTTTCCTATGACTCGTAAGGTCTTTGGAATAGATAAGAATATCATCTAGATACACGATAATGCATATATCCAGCATATCGGCAAAGACGCTATTAACAAAGTGTTGGAAAGCTGCTGGTGTGTTTGTAAGACCTTCCGGCATTACCAACCATTCATAGGAGCCATAGCACGTATGGAAGGAGGTTTTCTACTCATCTCCTTCTGCTATCTGGATGAGGTGGTAAGCGGAACGGAGATCGATTTTGGTATAGACTTTGGCATGGCTCGGGGAGTCTAGGAGGTCGGCAATGAGGGGTAATGGATATCGGTCTTTCTTGGTAATCTGGTTAAGGCCACAGAAGTCCACACAAAGACAGAGGGAGCCATCTTTCTTTTTGACAAACAGGACAGGGGCTCCATGAGGAGAGGATGAGGATTGGAGGAGTCCAGATGAGATTTTTTTGTCAAGGAACTTCTGGAGGGCTTCAAGCTCGACTGGAGAAAGAGAGTATATGGTTCCAAGAGGTGGACTGGCCCCTTCTTCTAACTCAACTTTGAGGTCATAGGGTTGGTGAGGGGGGAGCTGCCCTGCTTTGTCCTTGTCAAAGACATCTGCAAACTCATGGTATTCAGAGGGGATTCTGGAGAGGTCTGGAGGATTGGATGATACGGATGCAGATCAGAGGTGGGCCTCGGATGGACGGAGGTAGATGCTGAATTGAGTAGATCCTTCTAACTTGCAGGCACAGCAAAATGCCACTGTGTTTATCAGAGATATGTTAGGGACTGAGGTACCAGCAGAGGGTTTGGATTTGGTTGTTGGTGCAGTTCCAGGCAGTAAGACTGGGTCCACCACAGAACATACAGAGTCTTTTGTCGAACCGTCTCTGATGCTCCTCGGTGGTTAACTTTCCATTGGCTCCGATCCCATTGGGAAGGTCCAGAACCTTAGGAGCAGGAGAGGCTGCAGGATTGGATGTTGCGGATCTAGTCGTTTTGGATCTGGATGAGTTAGCATTCATCCGGTCGGATACCAACTGTCTGGGAGGGTTGGAAAGGGTTGATCTGCTTTCCCAGGTGACTTCCCCCTTACGTTCCCAGTAATGGGCATCGATGGTCTGGGCAAGGGTTTTGAACTCTGAGAGGGTGGTGGGTTTACCCATGCAACTGATCTTGTCTTTGATTCGGGCTGGAAAACCATTATAGAATTGTCGTCGTAGAGCTCCATCCCCCCATTCCCATACTTGGAATGCAAGTCGTTGGAATTCTACAACATACTTGTTGATGCATTGTCTGTCATGCATATGAAGTTGCTCTAACTGCATTTCTGTTACAATCATCATATGCCCCTATTCATTTCTCTCTGCTTATGTCACTATTACCTTATCAGTTGTACTCTTACATGGTCAGATGACCTTGACTCTTCTCTCACAATCACTTGATCATACGTTGGTACTCAGTTCCATTCTATTGACGTCATCATTCTATGACGTTCTCTTGACTCATACATTTTACGATGTTCTATCGCCTTCCACTGACTCACGTCATTGTATACCATACACGGTTATCTACCATTTATATCTATCCCAGACCTGCCCTAAAGTCCCTACATACTTTAGTATTTAAAGGCCTTCTTGTACTTGTAGATTCCTCACTTGAATCTTACTGGGTTTTACCTGAAACATCCTTTGCTAGAGCCTTCCAACTCTAGTCGTCACTGAAGTCATCTTTCTAAGCCTTAGCACTCCTAGGTCTTAGCCGAACACAATTATATTTGACTTAGCCAGTTTCGTCTTGCTTCAAGCACAAACCTGTCTCAGTTGTCTGACAGCATAGTACTCTTTTGTACTTAAAGTGCTGACTCCGTTGTCTATCACTGCTCTCTTTTGAGCCATCGGTAAATGAGCCCATCCCAGTCATAACAAAAGATTCAAGTCTTTTGCACGCCACACATCCATGAGCACCACAACATCAGATCCCCAGACACTGCTGATATTCAGCCAGACTCGCCATGAAGTGAACCCTGAATCTGCCATGACACAGCCCAGACCAAAGCTTGACTAATACATACAAGTACTGCCGATACCGAAGACATCATGTCCGGATCATCCACAGTAAAGATCACCACACCCGAACTCAAGGCAGGGTTACCCATGCAATTCGATGGGACCCCCACAGATGCCAAGAGGTGGTTATATTCAGTGAAGACCTACTTCTCTATCAACACCATCTACTACGACACTGATGAGAAATAGATCGCCACTGCCCTCGCCTACATGAAGAATGGAACAGCAGGAGCATGGGCCCTTAACTTCTATGCCAAGGTGTTTGAAGCAGGAGAAGCATGGGGAAAGTTTGACGACTTCGAGAAGAAGTTTAAAGCCTTGTTCGTCACAGCTGACAAAAAGGTCAGTGCCATGACTAAGATAGGACACATCAAGCACACCAGGAGCCTTATGGAGTACATTGCCCAGTTCCATACCCTCATGGCTGAAGCAGCCCTCAAAGAGAGTACCGCTCTCATTTACTTCTTTGAGCAAGGGTTTAAGCCCAGTCTCCAATGCGCCATCTGTCAGATGGGAACTGTCCCTGTCACCATCAAAGCCTACATCTCAGCCACTATTGTCCAGAACGCCAACTGGGAATGATACTCTGCAGTAAGGAAAGGAGATGGGAACAGGAAGAAGAAGAATGGACAGAAGTATGTTCCTAACTCCAAGAGATCTGACCCCGATGCCATGGAGTTCAATTGCCTTACCGACGCAGACCGCCGCAAGTATATGAAGAAAGGCCAGTGTTTCCACTGTGCCCAGACGGGACACTGTGCCAATCGGTGCCTGAAGAAGAAGGTCCCTATTAGGAAACAGGAGATCGAAGAAGGGGAAGAAGAAACCGAGGAAGAAGAAGCTCGAAGGCTCGCTGAGGATTTTTAATTTGGGAAGCTGAGTCGATGACAGACTTCCCTATTGTACCCTTATGACTTGTATGCAAAGTAGGAGAAAGAAAGGAAATGCGCATCCCGATTACCCTTTTCTCCCGAGTTCATAAGGATCTAGTCAAAACCACAGCAGTTATAGATTCCGGAGCCGCCAGCACGTTCATATCAGACCAGTTCGTCAAAGACCACCGTATCCGAACCCACCCTCTCAAGAAGCCATTTGCCATAACCACGGCTGACGGAAGCTACTTGAAGGGAGGGTTGATCTCCAGATACTGCATGCTCCACGTTAAAATTGACGAGCATGTCATGTTCAGAAAATTCAACGTCACACGGTTGGGACAAAGAGACCAGATCCTTCTCTGAATCCCCTGGCTAAAAGCCATGAACCCCACCATTGATTGGGCAGCCAAGACTCTCTGACTTCCAGCCACAGAGCGATCCAAAGGAGTCAAGAAGAGCATTGATGATGTGCGGAAAAAGAACAAGCTTAAGCTGTTCTTTCACTCAGATATGACACCTAGATGGGCCCAATCGAGGCTTAAGAAAGCCGGCCCAGCAGAAGAACCTCCTTTGAAAGGTACTGAACCGCAGCCTATGGAGGTAGACAAGACACCAAAAGGGGCACCATTACCACAACAAGAAAAGGTGCTGAGATTGATATCACCGATAAAAGAAGAACCTAGGCCTATGTGGCCGAAACCTAGGGTGGCCCTACCAAGACCAGTATCGCCTATACAAAGGCCAAAGAAGAGGGTGATGGAGCTAGAAGAATCATTCCATCCAAAGCCCGCTGCCAAAGAGCAGAGGCCCATCAAGGAACAGAAGAAGAACAAGAGGAAGGTGGAGCTAGAAGAATCATTCTGCCCAGTGCCCGCTGTTCATGAACAGCGACCGATCGAGGAACAGAAGAAAGGGAAGAGGAAGGCTGAATGAAGCATCAGTACAGAATGGAGAGACCCTATGCCCCCTCCTTTTGCCTCTATCGAAGAAATCCCTGACGAGGAAGCGACACCGTCTCTTATTCCCACTGAAGACAACAAACTACCTCCTAATTTTGATATGAAGGAGGACGTATGGATGGACACACTGGAAGAACTGGTTAGAAATGTCACAGACTACCCTCTAGAGGAAGGAGAGTTCCTAGCGGAATATGCACTTAACGGTGAAACGGTCAGGATTATGGAAGATGTCTCCATGCACACACCCCTTACATGCGACGGCACATTGTATGCTGAACAGCAAGCAACACCTCTTAAGTTCAGCAGTAAATCACAAGAATTCACCACCACGGAGAAAGAAGCGAAGAAAAAGAGCTTCGAAGAGCTGGTACCCGCTTATCTCCACGATTTCGCCGACGTATTTGCTAAAGACGGTCTTAACCACTTGCCACCCAAATGACCAGGAACCGACCACCGTATCGAGACAAAACCAGGATACGTCCCACGGGTTTCAAAGATCTATCTGCTATCACCAAAGGAATGAGAAGCCATGAAGACCTTCATAGATGAGAACCTCACTAAAGGATTTATCTCGGAATCAAAGTCACCACAAGCGAGCAGGTTCTTCTTTGTTGGAAAGAAGAGTGGAGACCTCAGACCTACACAAGACTACCGGTATATCAACGAATGGACCATAAAGAATGCATACCCCCTTCCTCTACCAACATCACTTATCGCTCGACTTCATAAAGCTAAATACTTTACGAAGATGGATATCCAATCAGGGTATAACAATATCTGGATTCACCCTGACGACTGTTGGAAGGTGGCTTTTACTACCGAATTCGGGCTCTATGAGCCGAATATCATGTTCTTTGGTCTATGTAATTCACCGGCAACATTCCAGGCATATATGAACCACACGTTCCAGCAAGAACTGAATGAGGGATGGCTTATCGTCTATATGGATGATCTCCTTATCTTCTCGAATGATCTAGAAGAGCACCGAAAGAGGATGCATAGGATATTAGAAAAACTACGTCAAGAAACCCTCTTCTGCAAACCAGAGAAGTGCACATTTGATGCTGAAGAAGTTGAATACCTTGGTATGGTCATCCACCCCAGACAGGTCACGTCGGACATCAAAAATGTAGAAGGGATTAGAAAATGGGAAATACCAAAGAATGTCTCAGAAGTCCACTCATTTTTGGGATTCTGCAACTTCTATCGCTCCTTCATTCCTCATTACTCTGACATCGCACGACCACTCGTGGACCTCACAAAGAAGGATAACAAGTTCACCTGGACAGAGATGGAACAGAGTGCCTTTGATGTGCTGAAACATGCATTCACAATGAAACCAGTATTACATAACCCAGACCCAACTAAGCAGTTTGCTATTGCCACTGACGCATCCCTAGTTGCCACAGGAGGGGTCCTCCTACAGACGGACGAGAACAGTGTCTACCACCCCTGCATGTACCTCTCACAGTCGCTTAACCCTGTAGAATGCAACTACCAGATCTTTGATCACGAACTGCTAGCAGTTATCAGAGCGTTAGCCGAATGGAGACACTATTTAGAAGGCAACCCACACCCAGTTATCATATTCACCGATCATAAGAACCTGCTATACTTCAACACAGCCCAGAAGCTGACATGTTGTCAAGCCCGCTGGCAGATGTTCTTATCTGAATACAATCTAGAATTACACCACGTTGCCGGTAGCAAGCTCACCACACCAGATGCCCTATTGTGAAGACCAGATCACGGGACTGGAAAGGATGACAACACAGATCAGGTCCTTCTCCCCGACTCCATGTTTGTATGGCTATTGGATATAGACCTAGCCGATACCCTCCGCTCCTCCGACCCCCTGGATGACCCAGTGTTCAAGGTAGCATCAGATGCCCTTGATGGCATATGCCTTCCCCCGATGAAATTGGCATTGTCCGATTGGAAGATTGAAAAAGATATCTTATATTACAAGGATCGTGCATATATTCCCCCAGCACATCGCCCTGAAATCCTTGCGAGATATCATGACCACCCCACCGCAGGTCACCCCGGCCATTTTAAGACTGAAGAATTAGTCAAACGAGAAGCTTGGTGGCCCAGTATGGGCTCCTATATTAGGAAGTATGTTGATGGCTGTGCCCTCTGTCAACAGATGAAGGCGGATACTCATCCAGTCCGACCGCCTCTTATGCCGATCTCCTCCTCTGCGACGTGCCCCTTTGCCCAACTTTCTGTTGATCTCATCACTGACCTCCCTGTGTCCGGAGGCTTTGACAGTATTATGGTTGTGGTAGACCATGGGCTTACGAAGGGGGTAATTATTACTCCATGTCATAAAATGATCACATCGGAGGGGGTAGCAAAACTATTTTTGAAACACATCTACAGAAGATTCAGGCTCCACGACAAACTCATCTCAGACTGAGGCCCACAATTCCTATCCAGATTCTCAAAGGAGCTAGCAAGATTCCTAGAATATGACATCGCACCGTCCACAGCATATCACCCTCAGACAGACAGCCAGACAGAACGTCTTAATCAAGAACTAGAGATGTACCTCCGGATATACTGCCAGAATAACCCCGAAGATTGGGTAGAACACCTACCAATAGCAGAATTCATGCACAACCACCGAAAGCATGATGCACAGAATGCATCACCATTTTTCCTGATGATGGGATACAAGCCACATGCCATCCCACATTTGATCCCCGACTCCACCATACCGACAGCCGAAGAATGAGTCCACATGCTGCAGAAGATCAGAGAGGAAGCAATCTCATGCCACAACCTTGCCATGCAAAAGATGGCTGAATGATTGTATGGGCAGAAGTACACCCCATGGAAGATAGGAGATAAGGTCTGGTTATCTTACACCTGAAACTGCTGTCAAAGAAGCTTGCACCAAAGTGATACGGACTGTTCCTGATCATAGCCGTATTATCCCTGATCACGTTCAAACTAGAACTCCCGAAGCAGTGGAAGATACACAACACGTTCCATGCTTCCCAACTATCGTCCTATAGCAAAAACGACATTCACAGCCCGAACTTCCTAGAACCTGCGCCTGACGTCATTGAAGAAGAAGAATATGAAGTAGAAGCGATATTATCCCATAAAGGGAATGGCAAACGCCGAAGATACCTGGTGACATGGAAGGGATATTCATCAGCAGACAATGAGTGGCTACCAGAAGAAAACCTGGAGAATGCCGAGCAGATCTTGAAAGCGTATAAAAAGCAACACGAACTGTGAAGTGGCCCTTCAACCCGAACCACTATCATCTCTCATCTCCAACACTTTTAGAAACTAAACCATATGCCTTCCGCTGTCTACATTCCATCAACCCCAACTTCGCCCAATGCCTCCTCATCGGAAATCACAGAATCATCCATCTCCCAGTTCACCGACACCGACACCACCAATGCCCTCATCACCCCTGTCTGCCGCCGTTCCCCCATCGCTCACGATTATGCTCGTCCCATTGCTGTTGTCACAACCCTCGCAGAAGACCACAACTGTGACACCAACGCCGAGCAGTTCACCTGCTACATCGACAACCTTGAAGAATACACCTTCATCGAAGCCATGCTCATGTGCGAGGAGTACACCATTGAGGTCAACAATATCATCATCAGAAGGGATGCCTTCGCCACCTCCCTCATCATCCACATCATCAGAAATGCCATCCTTATGGAACAATGGGCCAGATGAATTTCTAAGCCGGAAATTCATATCAGCATTATGCACCTGCAGAAGCACATTAGGACTCATGCTTTACGTCTTCTGCCTCGTTATTTTGAGGAAGACATTAGAGAAGCTATACAAGTCGTTAACAAAAGGTCAAAGGGAGTTCTTAGACCACATAGCCCAGACCTGGCGGTCGAGTCAAGCCGCATTGCTCTCATGGATACCACCTTCCCTGCAAATCCTCATTCTACTATTAGCAACCTTGTGGGTCTGCTGGCCGCCATACAGAGTGCCACCGAAACCACTTCAGCCATCATCACCAGCATCCAAGAAACCGTCGAAACCTCTCGTGAGGCACGAGACGCTATTCATGATGTAGTAAACATATTACAAGGACAGGAGCTCCACACACCACCGCCACGAACTGTGAACCCCATTGACACCATAATCTGCACTCAGACCACCTCCCCCGACTACCGTCATTCCCATGCTCTGTCCCCAGACGTCGTTAAGACCTGGATGGAGGAACATCCTGCAGGGCTATACTCCCCTGCTCCAGTATCACCGACTCTCCCACCTGTGGTAGTACAGCTACCAGAATTTGTCCCCATCTTGGCTCTAGGAGCCACATCCCCATCGTTGCGCAGTGAGTTGATAGCTGCTGCTGAGAAAGAAGAAGAAGAGATGCGGCCCATACCAGAGCCACGTGATAAGGGCAAATGCCCTTTTCAAACCATCATCCTGCACGATGCGCACCCGATTAAGAAGACTAGAGCAGCAAGAAAGAGATGCCGCTCACAAAGTCAAGACCCTGCTTATGGTCATGTCGCTGTTGCCCCTCCTTTACGCACATCTGCTTCCAACCCTGATGTGAATCGCACCTGCCACGTCTGTCAAGGTGTCAGCCATCAACACAAGAATTGTGAAGAATATCACTGTGTGTATTGACACACAATCGCCCCTGGACATCTGTCCATTTATTGTCCCTTGCTGAAAGGCAAAGATGTTGGCTTCCCTTACAAAGACTTCCGCCATCCCGATTTCTACACCATGCTCGCCGCCCTTGAGTTAGAGGAAGATGAGAAGTACACTCGTGCCTGTCAAGAGCAGGATGAGGCTCATGCTATCGAAAATGACTATGATGAGGACGGTCACTATATCTCTGACAACCCCATCTACTGGGCTAATCAAGATGAGTGAAGAATGGTGTCTTCACCATAACAACAGGGGTAATGTTACAATCATCATACCCCCCTATTCATTTCTTCCTGCTTATGTCACTATTACCTTATTGGTTGTACTCTTACACGGTCAGATGACCTTGACTCTTCTCTCACGATCATTTGATCGTACATTGGTACTTGGTTCCATTCTATTCTGTAACATTCTATTGACGCCATCATTCTATGACGTTCTCTTGACTCATACATTCTACGACGTTCTATCGCCTTCCACTGACTCACGTCATTGTATACCATACACGGTTATCTACCATTTATATCTATCCCAGACCTGCCCTAAAGTCCCTACATACTTTAGTATTTAAAGGCCTTCTTGTACTTGTAGATTCCTCACTTGAATCTTACTGGGTTTTACCTGAAACATCCTTTGCTAGAGCCTTCCAACTCTAGTCGTCACTGAAGTCATCTTTCTAAGCCTTAGCACTCCTAGGTCTTAGCCGAACACAATTATATTTGACTTAGCCAGTTTCGTCTTGCTTCAAGCACAAACCTGTCTCAGTTGTCTGACAGCGTAGTACTCTTTTGTACTTAAAGTGCTGACTCTGTTGTCAATCACTGCTCTCTTTTGAGCTGTCGTTCAACGAGCCCATCCCAGTCGTAACAATTTCTGCATCTCTGATTGGATCATGAGGTCTGAAGTTGGTTTGGAGCTCGAGCATGAACTCAGAGTAGTCATCCATCCAATCCAGATGGATACTATTCTCGTCCGAAAGGAGGTCTGGTTCAAACCACTCAAGAGCCATTCCCTTAAGATAGGATTGGGCAAAGTTGACTTTAGCGCGTCCAGAACAGAAAACATGAGGCTTGCTTTGAAAATTGAACTCACTGGACAAAGAATGCTTGGAGCTTGTGAGGCTTGGATCCATCAAAGGTATCTGGTTCCCAGATTTTGACCCTGCTATCATCCAAGGTGTTGTTATGACAGCTACTGCGAGTGAGATGGTTGATGGCTATGGATAGTTGAGCTAAGACCTGGTCTTGGGGACTAAGATGGTCATCGTCTTCTTCATTATCCAGGTACCCAATGTCTGGGTCCTCATCTTCGTTGTCCAGTGGATTATCGTGCAACTCATCATCAAAATGGATGGTCAGGCATGGATTAGCATCTAGGTTATCCATGTTCGGGGTTGGTGTAACTGGATCCAGTCTGGAGAGACAAGCGGAGATGCTTTGTCCTATGTCGCTCATGCTTGCACAGCGCTGAGAGAAACTGGTAAATGTTTGGACAATAGGTGTGGGGTCTTGTTGGATCAGACCAAGTCCGGCTCCTCAGAGGGAGTTCTGAGTTTTGTGTGGAGGCATGATATAGGTGGTTTCGGAGATTGTACTCGGAAAGGTGTGAGTTTGAATATACTATTAAGACTGTACTCAATAGGTGAGAGATCCGGAGGGCTTTGGCCTCAGTTCATACACTGTGCCCCTTTCCTGAGTACTACCCTTTATTTCAGAGGAGTAATCTATGTCCAAGGATCCAGAAGTGCTTGTGTAGTGGATCTGAGGGTCCAAAGGTATCGGATATGGCACGTCCAAAGAATATCCAAAACGTATGGATGGAAAGAGTATGTCTGGAGGGTATCTGGAGCGTACAGATGGATTCAAGGTATAAGGCTAGTAGTGGACGAGGTCCATACTAGAAACTAATGGATGTAGACTACCAGAGGTAGAGTTGGAAGTGTAGACTATAGGAATCAATCCTAAGTCTCAGAAGATACTTAGAGCTGG
>MU173030.1:7569-29522 GCA_016695475.1 Suillus decipiens | reverse complement strand
CGACTCAGCCAGTCTAGTCCTCTCTTGAACTAATCTGCCTTAGTCGTTTACCTTGAACTGTGCTAGGCCTTTGTCCAGTTAGCACTCCGAACCCACGACTCTTGATACTGCTTATTTGCGGCAGTCGTGTTCACAACTATCCCAGTTCATAACAAAAGATTAGAATCTCAATTGAACCATCGACTATCCAGTCTTTGGCCCCCACCCGTTGATCACTCCGATCGGAAAGCCCTAGCGGACAGCATGACTCGCGCATTTAGGCAAGAAGGATTACACTCCTGTTCGACTTACTATCTGCCCAGAATGTCGTCAAAAGAACATGAATTCAAGATTGGTATGCCTACCATCTTTGATGGCGAACGAACTGTTTCAAAATTGTTCCTCCTATCGTGCCATGCCTACATGGACATTAATGAGAAGTTGTACACCACAAATCAGCAGAAAATCATCTTTATCTGCTCCTTTATGGAAAAGGGAAACACTCGCTGATGGAAAGAACATTTCCTCGAAGAAGCCCATTCGAAATCACCCCACGTATACGGCAAGCTTGAGGACTTCCTAAAAAGCTTTAATAAAGCGTTCGCACCCCTTGACCCAGCTCAGTCGGCAATCACCAAACTTCGTGACCTGAAACAGGGTAACAAAGATCTGCAGACATATGCAGCCGACTTTGTTCTTCTCATGAACCAAGCGGGGATTAACGATGAGTTAACCAAGATCCAGTTTTTCCAAGATGGTCTCAATATGGGAATCCTCACCCAGCTCTTCAACACTGGAGACATCATGGACACTCTTGACGAAGTCATCACCACTTGCGTCAACATTGACAATTCTTATCACCACCTACAATCACTCCAAAACTGTCATGCACCGCAGAAGAAGCCCCAAAAGTACGGAAGTACTCATTACTCCTCCTCTCGCGATCCGAACACAATGGAAGTTGATCGTCTTACTCATGCTGAGAAGATCGACCTTATGAAGAAGGGCAAATGCTTTAATTGCAAACAGCCCAGGCATCGTGCAAATAGTTGCCTGAAGAAGAAGGAGCACTCCACTCCTGTACGCCAGACTGAAACCAAAGCTTCGGGGTCTGTGTCGAAGATTGAGGAAGTTGAAAGTGACGATGAAGAAACAGGAAGGCGGTTGGCCCAGGATTTTTGATTTGGAGAAATAAATCAACGTATGTTTCTCCATCTGTATTACTACGACTTGTACATGCTGTAGGTGAACGAAAGGAACTTCGTGTTCCCATTTCCCTTATCTCGCGCGCTCGTCCGAAATCTGTCGAAACCACCGCTGTCATCGATTCCGGAGCCGCCGGAACCTTTATCTCTGAAGAATTCATAAAACTTCATAATATCTCACAAAGAAGACTCAGCAAACCATTCAACATTACCACCGCCAATGGCTCCTATGTTAAAGGAGGCCCGATTACGCATTATTGCTTGCTTGTTGTCAAAATAGACGATCGAACTATGTACGGGAAATTCAATATAACCCGTCTTGGACAAAGGGACCAAATTCTTCTTGGTATCCCATGGCTGTGCGCCATGAACCCAGTCGTCAATTGGACTGCCGAAACAGTGACGTTATCACGCACTAAGAAGTCGGATCTTATTGAAATAGATATCAATACTGATAGAAGGAAGGCGAAGCTTCCCCTTTTATTCAACCACCCTATCCCGAAATGGAAGAATTCAAAACTTCCACGATCAGTAACATGTGCAACCGCTTCTGTCCTACCACCACCAACTCTTTCCAAGAACGACTCAGAACCAGAACCTGCTAGCACAGCAATTCCTCCAGTACCCGCTCTGCAACCTTCATCTCCCATGATCACTAGACCAACTCTTCCTAGCGAAACTCTTCCTCGACGACCTATTTCCCCTATTCCTAAACCCGAGAAGAGACACAATAATAGAGAACCGTCGCCTAGACCAGCGCCTGCTCCAAAAGAACAAAGGTCACCTGAAGAGCAAAGGGAACACGTCAGAAAAGCGGGAGATCAATTAACTAGAGTTAGAGCTGAGAAGAAGGTACAATTGGATTTCACAGAAGGGCATGTTCCAGAAGAAGAGTTCCTGGACGGTAAAACATTTCTCAAGCCCAAAGAACCTCCATTCGTCGAGCCGCCACCCACACTTATCCCATCTCCTGATGAAGAAGACGAACCGTTCTTTGACACTATGCAGGACGTTTGGATGGAACCCGAAGTCCGTAACATCGCTACCTATGAACTAAAGGAAGGAGAATTCTTGGTGGAATATGATGTAGAAGGTTTACAGATGAGGATCATTGAAGAAGTCTCTATGGATACCCCCCTTACACGTGACGGTACTTCCCAACTAGAGCAGCTCCTGAACTACTCTCAGGTTTCACTTGCCCCGCCATCTCTCAAAGAAGCCACCAAATTCAGTAATAAAGCTCAAGAATTCGCCACGGACGAGAAGGAGAAGAAGAAGAAGAGCTTCAAGGAACTTGTACCACCGTACCTCCATGACTTCCAAGATATCTTCATGAAAGAAGGGCTTAATAAACCTCCCCCCGAACGACCCAGTATCGACCATCGAATTGAAACCAAACCCGGATTCGTCCCTTGCACGTCAAAGATCTACCCATTGTCCAGAATGGAGAGAGAAGCCATCAAAACATTCATCGAAGAGAATGTTGCTAAGGGGTTTATCTCCGAATCAAAATCCCCCCAAGCTAGCGGATTCTTCTTTGTTGGAAAGAAAAGTGGAGAACTACGCCCTTGTCAAAATTATCGCTACATTAACGATTGGACGATTAAGAATGCATACCTGCTTCCCCTTCCCGCTACCTTAATCGCCTGACTTCATGATGCGCGGTTCTTCACCAAGATGGATATCCGCTCCAGATATAACAATATCCGTATTCACCCTGATGATCGCTGGAAGGCTGCTTTCACTACCAAATTCGGTTTATATGAACCTAACATAATGTTCTTCGGCTTGTGCAATTCCCCTGCTACCTTCCAAACCTACATGAACCGAATGTTCCAGCAAGAAATCAACGAAGGGTGGATGGTCATCTACATGGACGATATCCTGATCTTCTCGAAGAGCCTAGAAGAACATCAAAGATGCACACATCAAGTACTTGAGCGAATACGGATGGAACAGCTTTTCCTGAAACCAGAGAAATGTATGTTTGATGCAGAAGAAGTCGAATACGTCAGCATGATTATCCGACCTGGGGAAGTGGCCATGGACTCCACCAAGACCAAAGGTATTGCCGACTGGCCGATCCCATGAACTGTCAAAGACATCCAATCCTTCCTCAGATTCTGTAACTTCTATCGTACCTTCATTTCCCACTACTCCGATATAGCCCAACCCCTCATCAATCTTACAAAGAAGAACACAAATTTTGATTGGACGCCTGAGTGCCAGGACACCTTTACCATGTTGAAGACAAAATTTACCCAGCAACCAGTACTTTGTAACCCCAATCCACTTCAGCAATTTGCAGTTGCCACTGATGCATCTCTCATAGCAACTGGAGCAGTTCTACTCCAAACAGACGAGAATGGGGTATATCATCCCTGCGCCTACCTCTCGCAATCCCTCAATCCCGCCAAGCGCAATTATCAGATTTTTGACAGGGAATTGCTCGCCATTATCCGTGCCCTTACTGAATGGCGCCATTATCTTGAAGGGAACCCTCATCCAGTTATCGTCTTCACTGACCATAAGAACTTGCTGTATTTCAAGACGGCACAGAAACTAACCCATCATCAAGTGCGCTGGCAACTCATCCTTTCCACCTTCGACATCGAACTTCATCACGTTACTGGCACTAAACTGGCTGCTCCAGATGCCCTCTCCTGTCGCCCTGATCATGATACTGGGGGTCATGATAATGAAGATACCGTTCTTCTTCCTGATTCCCTTTTTGTCCAACTCATCGACTCAGATCTACTTGATGTACTGGGTACTTCTGACCCTCTTGATGATCCACTTTTCAAAACGGCGTCAGAGGCCCTAGACAGCATCTGCCTTCCCCCTATGAAATCTGCTCTGTCGGACTGGAAGATTGATAATGGTATCCTTTACTTCCACAATTGCGCTTACATTCCCCTGGCTCATCGCACCGCTCTCCTTGCCCGCCATCATGATCATCCCTCCACCGGTCATCCTGGTCATTTTAAGACTGAAGAACTCATCAAGTGTGAAGCCTGGTGGCCTTCGATGGGGGTCTACATCCGAAAATACGTCGAGGGTTGCGCCCTTTGTCAGCAAATGAAAGCGGATACTCACCCGGTCCGACCTCCGCTTACCCCCATCTCCTCCTCTGCGACCCGCCCATTCTCCCAGATCTTGGTGGATCTTATCACCGACCTGCCCGTCAGCAAAGGCTTTGATAGTGTCATGGTCGTGGTCGACCATGGGCTTATGAAGGGGGTAATTCTCATCCCGTGTTTGAAAACCATTACTTCTGATGGCATAGTGAAGTTATTTTTAAAACACGTTTACCGCTGATTCGGCCTTCATGACAAAGTTATCTCCAATTGTGGTCTGCAATTCCTATCCAGGTTTTCCAAAGAGCTTGCTCAACTTCTTGATTATCAAATTGCACCATCCACCGCATATCACCCGCAGACTGATGGTCAGACTGAGAGGCTCAATCAAGAGCTTGAAACATACCTACGCATCTACTGCAGGAACAACCCTGATGAATGGGTAGAACACCTCCCTACTGCCGAATTCATCCATAATCACCGAAAACATGACACCCGAAACGCATCCCCTTTCTTCCTTATTGACCATCTCGAATCTGAAAATGCTGTCGCGGCGTGGTATCTGGCAAGGGAAGAGCGCGATCTGCGAGTCCTAAACCACTTCCTATCCCATCTCCGCTCCATCAGTCTCATCCCAACCGCGATGAAAATATGAAGTGCCACTTCTGTCATGAGTATGGTCATTGCCAATCCACCTGCCTGCAGTACAAATGCCACATCTGCGAAAAGTTCCAGCCAGGACATCTTACGTTATACTGCCCTCAGTTTCACGGAACCCCACCATTCACTCTTACGTACAAGGATGAAGGCTTCTATGAGGCGCTCCGCATCTGGGAGACGTACCTCGACTCCGTCCACTCTACTATCCCCTGCACTGATAAAAAGCAGAGAGAGGAGCTTAGACGTAGAGGTGTGGAAGAAGCTGTGTACATGATGCGTTGCACGGGTGAGGACGATGAAGATGACTTTGAATACTCCGACGACCCAATTTACTACCATAACCAAGATGACTAAGTCGGTGACTTTGTCCGTAAAACAGGGGTAATGTTACAATCATTCTGCCTTCCTTTATCAGTTACGCAGACCATTGGTATCTAATGAAGCCCACCCTAAAGTCTCTTCATACTTTAGTATATAAACGCTTGTAGATACACTATATTTCTCCATTCTAATCTTATTGGGTTTTACCTGGATTCTTCCTTCGCTGAGGACCCCCAATCCTTAGTCGTCTAAGATTGTATTTAAGCTTAGCACACCTAAGTCTTAATCTAAAGTGAACTTACTTGCCTCGACTCAGCTAGTTTCGTGTACCTGTACTCGGACCTATCTTTGTCGTTGTAGAATGTATCCGACTCAGCCAGTCTAGTCCTCTCTTGAACTAATCTGCCTTAGTCGTTTACCTTGAACTGTGCTAGGCCTTTGTCCAGTTAGCACTCCGAACCCATGACTCTTGATACTGCTTATTTGCGGCAGTGGTGTTCAGAACTATCCCAGTTTGTAACAATTTGCTAATTTCTATCGTCGATTCATCTTCAATTACTCGGATATCGTAGTTCCCCTCACTCAGCTTACACACAAGGGAGTTCCATGGAACTTCTCCGAGGACTGCTGGAAATCCTTTGAAACACTCAAGAAGGCCTTCACTTCCACTCTGGTACTTACCCACTGGATTCCGGATGCTCCTATAGTTGTGGACACTGATGCCTCTGACTATGCTATTGCTGGAATACTTTCCATTGTATGTCTGGACTCAGAGCTTTGTCCAGTTGCCTATTACTCCTGTACACTATCTGCGCCAGAACTCAATTATGACACCCATGACAAGGAACTCCTAGCCATTCATGAGGCTCTCCGGACCTGGCGACATTACCTAGAAGGCTTGTCCAAGCCTATAGATGTTGTTACGGACCACAAGGACCTTGAGTATTTTTCCACCAACAAACTCCTCTCTCACTGTCAGGCTTGCTGGTCAGAATTCCTCCATCAGTTCAATCTCATTATCTGTTTCTGTCCCAGAAAACTCAGAGCCAAGCTGGATTCACTGACAAGACATTGGGACATTTACCCCAAAGAGGGGGATAAGGACTATGCTCAAGTTAATCCTCATAATTTCTGCCCAGTGTTCACTTCTGAACAATTAGCTTCGTCCCTACGAGCCACAACCCTAGCATCTCCAGTCCTTAGAGCAGCTGTCCTTATGGATACGGAAAACCTTCGGAAGGACATCCTGACCACACTTCCCAATGACCCCATTGCCAAAATGCATCTTCCGGTACCTTTGGATCCGAGATGGACAGTGAGCGATAGTGGATTCCTTTGTTGTGATAACCATATCTATGTCTCAGAAGCCAATGACTTATGATTACATGTCCTCCATAACTGCCATGACCACCCCCTATCTGGACACTTCGGACAAAATTGTACCCTTGAGCTTGTCCGACGCAACTACACCTGGCCCAGAATACGCACCTATGTAAAGGATTATGTCAGGTCCTGTACTTCCTGCGCCTGAGCCAAAGTTCCAAGACACAAGCCATACAGATTACTCAAGCAACTCCCTGTTCCAGAGAAGCCATGGAATTCCATCTCTATGGACTTTATTGAGCAACTTCCAGACTCATCTGGCTATACAGCTATTCTTGTGATCATAGACCACCTATCCAAGCAAGCCATATTTGTTCCGACTCATGACACCATAACCTCTCCTGATCTCGCCTGCCTCTTCCTTATTCACGTATTCCCCAAGCATGGTGTTCCATCCCATGTGACCTCGGATTGAGGAACTGAGTTCATATCCCACTTCTTCCGGTCTTTAGGGAAAGCATTAGACATGGTCCTGCACTTCACATCCAGATATCATCTGGAAGGAGACAGACAAACTGAGCGTGCCAATCAAACACTGGAACAATACCTCTGGATCTATTGCAACTATCAACAGGACAACTGGTCCAAATTATTACCCCTAGCAGAGTTTGCATACAATAACACTCCAAGTGCTACTACTGGGGTATCACCCTTCTTCGCCAATAAGGGTTACCATCCAAATATTTCCATCCATCCAGAATGCGATCTATCCTCCATCCGTGCCCAGGAATATACTCTAGACCTTAATGAACTTCACCAGTTCCTCCAAGAAGAAATGTCCAAAGCACAGAAACGCTATCAAGGACCTGTGGACGCTAAAAGACAACCAGCTCTGGACTTCTGGATTGGAGAACAAGTCTTCGTTAAAGCCAAGTACTTCCATTCCACTTGCCCATCAAAGATGCTTTCGGAAAAGAATTTGGGTCCATTTGAAATTATATCTTGTCCGGGCACACATTCCTTCGCCATCCGACTTTCGGATTCCATGCGTTCTGTACATCCAGTATTCCATGTCTCCCAACTAGAACCAGCAATTCCGAACACCATCCCCAATCACATCCAACCTCCTCCTCCTCCTCCAGTCCAGGTTGACAGAGAACCAGAATATGAGATATCCGAGATCCTGGACTCTAGACTTGATCGTCGTAGATGCCAGTGTCAACTTCTGTACCTTGTCTGATGGTCTGGATACAAAGGAACGGACAAAGAGACTTCATGGTTACTTGCTACTGAGCTCAGAAACACATCCAAACTTGTATCCAACTTCCACTCTGCATATCCGGACAAACCTGGTCCTATTCAACTCTGAAGTACATGGATGATATACGAAATACAAGTACAAGTATCGGAAAGGGCCACAGGACTAGAAAAAACTACATTTCCATAGACTCATCTGCCCCTCTGGATCTGTCCTCCTCACTTCCAGAACCCTTATTCACCTCCTTATCTTCCTCCTCC
Source organism: Suillus decipiens (assembly GCA_016695475.1). Lineage (NCBI taxonomy): Eukaryota > Fungi > Basidiomycota > Agaricomycetes > Boletales > Suillaceae > Suillus > Suillus decipiens. The sequence goes on along the minus strand of MU173030.1, from coordinate 21,439 downwards.
ACATCTGATGTCGTCCAAACCTCATCCTATGGGATCCGAAGCCCCAACTGAAGCTCCCCAAACAGCAAGGCCTGAAACTCCCTTTGTTGTTAGAGGAACACCTCCAATCCGGCACCCATCCGGTCCATTGCAGTCCTGCTTCCTTCCACTGCCAGGATGCTGCGCTCTAGGAGAGAATTGGTCCGAGCCAACTCAGCCAGGACATTATTGATGGCTGTCAACAAGGATTGTCCGTCATCCTCCACAACTTCCGAAGGATCCGGACTCGGACTCCTCTGATGTCTCTTACCTTTGCCCCTCGAAGATGGGGACCCGACAGCATGTTGTCTCTTCTTGCCCTTGGCCCTCAGAACCTTGACAGATCCAGGCCTCCCAGGACAAGTGCCCTTGTCCCTATGACACAGATCACAAGACTTGATCTATCCGAGAGCCCATTAGCTTGGATCCGAAACAGCTCTATAGACTCACCAGGGCATTCCTGTCCGCATCCATCCACAGACAGATCTGACCCTTCCCAGCGCAATGCACACAGGATCCATTGTTGTCCGAAGACAAAGCACAAGACTTCTGGAAGTTAGGAAGGGAACAGAACAAATATCCAAAACTCACTGTCTCTGCTGCTATTTCCTTCCGCCTTTTTTCCTCTGCTGCTGCCCTCCACTTCTCGGCCTCCTCTATCTTCTGCAGATCCTCCTGACACTTCCATTCCTCCTCCTCCTTGCACTTCTGCTCCTTGTCAGCTTCGGCTGCAGCTTTGGCAGCTGCCAATTTCTTCTCCAAGTCCGCTACAAGGTCTGCAGCAGAGTCAGGGATATGGGATCCTTCTCCAGACATGATAAAAGCAGTTGTTATTTGAGATATAGGAAAGTGGGGGTTAGGAATCACTTCAGATGCCTGACATCCATATATCTGTTGGATTACAGACTCAGCACATCAACCATCAAACTTCTCCATCGTCTCGCATTAATTTCATCCAATCTGGATTGACACTTCTTATGCCTCAGGGGTTTGGCCCTAAAGGGGGGATACTGTCATATTCCATACATCTGATCCCAGATCCGATCCGATCCGATCGATCCTGCTTCTATCCAGACCACAGATCCGATCTGGATCACCCATCCGAGTGCCCCAGCTTCTTGTGTTCTAAGTCCACTGTGCATACTTGCTTCTATCCCCTTTTGGTGATCTACCTGTACCGGTGTCCCGGCTGTGTATATTCCTGTCCTGCTTACTGATCTGTTACCTGTGCTTCATATCTGACTCGCATTTGCTGATCTGCTGCGCATTTACTAATAGACTTCTGTTATACGTTGTGCATAGCCCTCCAGTTCCAGACTCACTGATTATCCATACTATCTACCTACAGTATATAAACTACATGTACAACACTAGAGAACCTTAGTTCGAATATCATCTTAGATTCTGCTCATTCCGTTCATCTGAATCCGATCCACTTCCAACTCTAAGAATCTTCTGAGACTTAGGATTGATTCCTATAGTCTACATTTCTGACTCTACCTCCAGTAGTCTATATCCATTAGTTTCTAGTACGGACCTCATCTGCTACTAGCCTTATACCTCGAAATCCATCTGTATGCTCCGGATACCCTCTGGATGTACTCTTTCCATCCATACATTTTGGATATACACCGGACATGCCATATCTGATACCTTTGGATCTTCAGATCTGCTACACAAGCACATCTGGATCCTTGGATGAAGGTTACTCCTCTGAAATAAAGGGTAGTACTTGGGAAAGGGGCACAGTGCACGAACTGAGGCCAAAGCCCTTCGGATCTCTCACCCATTGAGTATGGTCTTAACAGGATGTAGCTGTGCTGCCTTTGGAGGAGGTTGTTGATTTCAATGGCATGTCCAGAGCAAAGGAGTGCTGATAGAATAAGGGACATGTTCTGGATGTCCATTATGAGGTTGTGATAGTTTTCTTGTGTAGGGTCTCCGAGGTTAATGAGAGTGGCATTAGAGGTGTTGTACACTGGGGTAATGTAAGCAGTAGGCATTGGTTCTAGTGGTGGTGTGGTGGCAAATTGTTGAAGGGCAGAAAGTGAATGAGGATAATTAAAGGGCATGTTGCTTCTTATAAGCCTTTAAGATTTGAGCAGAGTTTTGGAGATTCATTTCTGGGAGCCACTTGTTATCTGCTGATGAGTACTCTTTCCAGGTTACTAGGTAAAAGCACCATTTGCCTGTCCCTTCATGTGATAGGATTGCCTTGACTTTGTATTGTTCCTCTTCTTCAATGACATCTGGGGGTGGTTCAAGGAAGTTCAGTCTGTGTACATCTGTTTCACTATAGGATAATAAGACAGAAGCATGAAACACGGGGTGTATCTTCCATTGTAATGGAAGGTGGAGTTTGAATGTGATCAGTGATAGGACTTTGGTGATGGTAAAAGGTCTGTATTTTTTTGCTGCAAGTTTCTGGGATAGGAGCTTTAGTCATAGGTTTGCTGCAGAGAGCCAAACCTTATCTCCAATCTTCCAGGGCATATACTTTGCTCCTTGTGATCATTCTTATATTTTCTGCATGGTGTGGAGTGAACACACTTGTTCTTCAGCCAAGGGAACAGTGAAATTGGGGATAATATGAGGGATGGCACAGGGTTCATAGCCCATCATGAGGAAGAAAGGGGAGGCATTTTGTGCATTGTGCTTTTGATGGTTGTGGACAAATTCTGCAATAGGAATGTGTTCAACCCATTCTTCTAGGTTTTTTCAGCAGTAGATCCAGAGGTACATTTCAAGTTCTTGATTTAGCCATTCTATCTGGCCATCAGTCTAAGGGTGATAAGCAGTAGATGGTGCAATAATGTAGTCAAGGAGATGAGCAAGTTTTTTTGAGAATCGTGATAGGAATTGCAGGCCATGATCTGAAATAACTTTGTCATGGAGACCAAAGTGGCAATAAACATGTTTCAGAAATAGTTTGGCTACTCCTTCCAAAGAGATCATTTTCAAACATGGGATAATAATTACCCCCTTCATAAGCCCATGGTCTACCATGACCATGATACTGTCAAAGCCATTACTGACAGAGAGGTTGGTGATAAGGTCAACAGAGACCTGGGAAAAGGGGTGCATTGCAGAGGATGGGATTGGAGTGAGAGGGGGTTGGACTGGGTGAGTCTCCACCTTCATTTGCTGACAAAGGGAGCAACCCTCAACATATTTATAGATGTACATAGGCCCCCATCAAGGGCCACCAAGCTTCATGCTTGACAAGTTCTTCAGTTTTGAAATGGCCCAGGTGGCCAGCAGTCAAATGGTCATGATAGCAAGTGAGGAGGCTAGCATGGTGGGCTGGGGGAATATAGGCACGATTGTGGAAATAAAAGATACCATTGTCAATCTTCCAATTAGAAAGGGCAGATTTCATGGGGGGAAGACAGACTCTGTCTAGGGCATCTGACGCCATTTTGAAAACTGGATCATCAAGAGGGTCAGAACTAAATAGTATATCAAGTAGATCTGTATCAATGAGTTGGACAAATAAGGAATCAGGAAGAAGAACAGTATCTTCATTATCATGACTGCCACTATCATGATCAGGCCTCCAGGATAAGGCATTTGGGGCTGCCAGTTTGGTACCAGTGACATGGTGCAACTCAATATCAAAAGTAGAGAGGATCAATTGCCAGCAGGCCTGGTGATGAGTGAGTTTCTGTGCAGTTCAGAAGTATAACAGATTTTTGTGATTTGTGAAGATGATGATAGGTTGGGGGTTCCCTTCTAGGTAATGGCACCATTCCATAAGTGCTGTTATAACTGCAAGAAGTTCTCAATCAACAATCTGATAATTGCATTTAGCAGGGTTCAGGGATTGGGAAAGATAAGCACGAGGGTGGTAAATGCCATTTTGTCAGTTTGTAAAAGCACTGCCCTCATAGCTATGAGGGATGCATCAGTGGTGACTGCAAATTGCCAAGCTAGATCAGAGTTCTGAAGTACTAGTTGTTTGGTGAACTTCTCTTTCAGGGACTTGAACATGTCTTGGCATTCAGAGTTCCAGATGAATGAGGCATTCTTCTTCATCAAGTCAATAAGAGGTTGTGCAATATCAGAATAATGGGGGATGAAGGTGTGGTAAAAGTTGCAGAAACCAAGGAAGGAGTGGACATCTTTGACCATTTTAGGAACTGGCCAGTTGGCAATTCCTTTGGTTTTAGCAGTATCCATAGCAACTTGTCCAGGTCAGATAATCATTCCCAAATATTTGACTTCTTCAGCATCAAACATGCATTTCTCCAGTTTCAGAAAGAGTTGTTCTTTTTGTATACATTCGAGCACCTGTCTAGTGCATTCCCAGTGTTCTGCAAGCATTTGTGAGAAAATAAGGATATTGTCCATGTAAATGACCATCCACCCTTCATTAATTTCTTGTTGGAAGGTGCAATTCATGTAGGCTTGGAACGTAGCCAGGGAATTGCATAACCCAAAGAACATAACATTGGGTTCATAGAGACTGAATTCAGTAGTGAAAGTGGCCTTCCAAAAATCATCAGAGTGGATTTGGATATTATTATATCTGGACTGAATATCCATTTTCATGAAGAAGCAAGCATTGTGTAACCAGGCAATAAGGGAGACCAGAAGGGGAAGTGGGTAGGTGTTCTTTATTGTCCAATCATTGATGTATTGATAATATTGACAAGGACATAGTTCTCCACTCTTCTTTCCCACAAAGAAGAAGCCACTGGCCTGTGGCAACTTTGATTCAGAGATAAATCCTTTAGCCACATTTTCGTCAATCAAGATTCTGATGGCTTCTCTTTCTTTTTCTGATAATGGGTAAACCTTTGACATTTGGAGAATAAAACCAGGTTTTGTGTTGATGCAGTGGTCAATTTTGGGTCATTCTGGAGGCAATTTGTTTAATCCTTCTTTTGCAAAGACATCTTTAAAATTGTGGAGATATGAAGGAACAAGATATTTGAAGGTTTTCTTATGTTTCTCCTTTTCATCAGTGGCAAATTCTTGTGCTTCATTGCTGAATTTGGAAGGTGTTTTGGTGAAAGTTGGTGGGGACAGCAAAACCTGGGAGTAGTTGGGGAGCTGCTCTAGACAAGAGGTGCCATTGTGGGTTAATAGTATATCCATGGAAACCTCTTCAATGATGTGCATGCTCATTCCCTCTACATCATATTCCACCAAAAATTCTCCTTCATTTAAGTTGTAAGTTGCCATGTTCTGAACCTCTGATTCAGTCCATACATCCTGCATACTGTTGAAAAAGGGTTCTTCATCATTGTTTTCAGTGGGAAGCAACACTGGCACAATTCCTTCAGCCATTGCTTTTGGTTTGTCTTTCAGGAATGGTTCCCCTTTGAGGAACTACTCTTTGGTAGTGCACCCTTCTTGGAAATCTAGTCATATCTTCTTCTCCACTTGCCCAATTGGTTCTTCTGATTTTCTGACTTGTTCATGTTGCTTACTTGGCAACCAATGCTTAGTTGAGATGGGAGCAGGTCAAGGAGAGGGATCTTCATTGTTGTGTCTTTTCTCCATACGGGGGATGGGTGAGATAGGTCATGATGGGAGGGTTTCATGTGGGAGAGTTGGACATGTTATCATAGGTGATGGGAGTCATACTGTTGCAGCTGATGGAGGGGGGGGAGGTCATGCACCATCAGTGGTGGTAACTTTGAATAGCTTGCTAAGCCTTCTTCGGTTAATCCTGTGAAGCTTTATGAATTCTTCTGAGATGAAGGTTCCAGCTGCTCTGGAATCAATGACAGCAGTGGTTTCGACAGATTCATGACAAGTACAAGAGATAAGGGTGATTGGAACACATAATTCTTTTCATTCACCTACAGCTCATACAAGTCTTAGTAATATAGATGGAGAAACATACATCAATTTGTTTTTCCAAGTTGAAAATCCTGAGCCAGCTGCCTGACCATTTCTTTATTGTTGCTTTCTACTTCTTTAATTTAGATCTGGAGCTTTCCATTTCCATTTGTTGTACTGAGGTATCTTTCCCCTTCTTCTGCGGACATCTATTCACACAGTGTCTGGTCTGGTGGCAGTTGAAACATTTGCCCTTCTTCATATGATCGGCTTTTTCTGCCTGACTCATACAATCAGCCTCCATTGCATTTGGGTCACAGGAGGATGAGTATCAGGAACTCCTGTACTTCTGTGACTTCTTCTGAGGAGCATGGTGATTTTTGATTGCCATGAGGTGATGGTATGAATTGTCAATATTGATGCAGGTTCTGATGATGCCATCGAAGGTTTCAGGGATGTCTCTGGTATTGAATAACTTCATGAGAATGCCCATGTTCAGGCCATCCTGGAAGTACTGGATCTTTGTGGAGTCATCCTTCAACTTTGCTTGGGTAGTAAGGTGGATGAAGTTGGCAATATACATCTGGAGTTCTTTGCTACCTTGCTTCAAGTTGTGAAGCTTGGTAATTGCTGATCTAGTAGGATCAAGAAGTGCAAATGCTTTGTTGAAGCTCTTGATAAAATCTTTAAGCTTTCCATAATCTGGTGTACTGCTGGCATGGATGGTGGTGAGGAACTCCTCCTTCCACAGATGTGCATTTCTCTTTTCCATAAATGAGCAGATGAAAATAATCTTCTGTATATTGGTTGTGTAGATTTTCTTGTTGATATCCATGTATGCATAACATGAAAGGAGAAATGACTTTGATTTGTCACGATTTCCATTGAAGATGCCAGGCTGGCCAATCTTGAATTGATGATCTTTTGTCAACATTCTGGGCAAATAGTAATGTCACAGGGATGTAAACCTTCATGCCTACATGTGCTGTCTTGCTGTCTGTTAGAGCTTTCTTTGTTTGGTGGTGGAGGCCAAAGACTAGATAGTTGATGGTTTCAGGACTTTAATCTTTTGTTACAAACTGGAATAGTTATTATTCATGCAGCCACACAAGAAAGGCTCAAGAGCATGAGGTTCTAACTGATGCAAAAGAGCAAAGGTTCATAGTACTGGACTAAGGCAGTTGAGTACTAGATTGATCACAGTATGAGACTTAGCAAAGGAAGTTTAGGTGGAAACACAGTAAGATTAAAATGAGGAATACAAGTGAGATAAACTGTGCTTAAATAGGGTAGCTATGCACACACAGACCAAGACTGCCATATAGGGCATGAGAAAGTAAATGTGAGAATGTAAGTGCATATCCTAAAGAGGAAGGTGACTCTATGGTACAGATGTGTTGATGAATAAAGGTACATACAACTGTAACACTAGGTGAATGTGTCCCATTGACTCTAGCCCATCCACATGAGGGAACCTCTGCATAGATATGAACAGAGCCCCTCATATACCATGCCCATGCAATGCAATCCCCTTCCACTGCACGAACCCCATGTCTTACAATCCTCCCCAAACACCCCAGCATACATCTGGAATTGTACATGAACTTCAGTTGAAGGCTTGGCATACTCATCTGAGCATTAAAATAGTTCCCTACTGTGGTAAGAATATTGAGGCATTCTGGAATGGATAAGTGATCTCAATGATGGGGGGTTTCTCGATTGGCTATGATGGAGAGGGTATTAAACACAGATGTCCAGTACTGGAGGGTCTCTGACATCTTGGGCAGCCTTACTATGGATTTGAGTATGGTCTCAGTGGATGGTCCCTTCAAAGATGCAGATGCCTCTGGATCTGATATGTGCTATGGGGATTCATCAGGTTCACTACCAAAACCACCATTTCATCCCTTCTGTTAGAGATGTGCTCAGAGGGTTATTGGATCATAAAGGGCTTTGGCCTCAGCTTATATGCTGTGCCCCTTACCCAAGTATTGCCCCTTAATTTTGCATGAAGTCCTAAGGAGAGTTGTGGTGAAGTCCAGACGTAGTTCGGAATGAAACTCTAGGGCAGGATAGCTCAATAGAGCTCTGAAGGACTTCTGGATGAGCGTGGGAATGCGCCAGAACTATTTCTGGATGATAGGGGATGATGACAAGACTACTTGGACAAAGTCCAGAGTAGAATAGTGAAGGATGTTACAATAGGATGAAGGATAGAATAGGACTGGACCATGTAAGAGGATCCAAAGGTAAGAGGATCCAAAGGTATGAGGATCCAAAGGTACAAGGATCTGAAGGTGGTCCAGATGTCGGAAGGTACAGATGTCCAAAAGTAGGAGTAGCGGAGTGCTGGATGGATGACGGATGGACAGATGGATAGACAGACAGATGGATGGATGGATGGACAGATGGGTAAACAGATGGATGAATAGACAGACGGATGGGTGGATAGATAGATGGATGGATGGACGGATGGATGGATAGATGGATAGGTGTACGGATGGACGGATGGTATAACTACTATAGAGGAGTAGGTCCAGATGTGGAGTAGAGAGAGTATAGACTACTTTGGACAAGGTCTGAAGTAGAAACTAACAGAGGAAGACTACCACAGGTAGAGTCGAAGGTGGAATGGAAGATGGACTACAATCGGATGAAGTCTGAAAGTGATTATATGACAGAGAGTCAAGGCTCTGGACTAGGAAGTACTCCCATAGTCCAGAGCTGGAGACTTACAAGGGCTGGAGCCCAAGTGAGAACAGACACAGAGTTATATAGACAGCAGGATAAGTAAAGATATAAGCAATGATCAGACTAAGGTCTGCAGGAGTTGTACTATGAGTTCATATACTGTAGGTAGCATGCTGGAAGGTAAGTAAGCATAGTCCGAGGCTATGTCAGAAATATAATAGTGAGTACATCAAAACATCAGGCTATGAACTCGGAGATGAAACTTGTATGGAATAACTTATTGAGATGGAGGCAGAGATAACCGATAGCCGGAGGCAGAGATGACCAGGAGGCAAAGGCAGGAATGACCAAGAGCCAGTGGCACAGGTATATCCTGAAAGGGGTAATGCACAGGTGCATGGGAATGGTTTCAGATATGAATGCAGATTGGATATGGACACGGATTGGATATGGATCAGATATGGATTGGACAAGTGTCTTGGATTGGATCTGGATTGGATGAGTGTCTCAGATCGGATATGGATTGGATGAGTGTATCGGATTGGATATGTGAACTGGATTGAGTGGGGATTGAATTATATGTGGATTTGAGCAGGATGTTATAGTGCAAGTCGAGTGTAGAATCCAGTATATGACACCATCTTACCTTGTGCCCCTGTTGAAACCATACCAAAGATAATTTTTTGCATCTGGAAGTTAAGCCTACATTTTCCAAGCTGTTTTTGAATTACTCCTTATTAGTGCACTAATTGCTATTAGCCTTTACACTTTTTTCAAGGCTTGGAGCAAGAAGCTTGGAGGCTGTCCACATTTCCTTCTGTAGATACTATTTGATATTCAATATCCATCAAATAACAATATATACTACACAACTGGGTGGCATTGGTCAGGGCATCTGGGAGGTACCATGTGATGATGGTACCATATATATCAAGAATTGTGGCAGGTTTGTCAATCAACATTGTACCCTCATGACCAGGAGGACATCTCTCAAGCAACATCTCCTCTCTCTTTTGATTATGCCTGGTGTCCTTTGGGGATATCAATTTGCTATGTCTTTCAATATCGACCTGCATCTGAACTATCATGAAGGAATTAGAATGATCAAATCAATTTCCCGGATCTGCAGGAAGACTCACTGGGATTTTTATATGCCTTTATGAGTATGTTAACCAAGTGATTGCACACCATCACTAGATCAGTGTCTAGGTGAGGAGAAGGTATGACGAGGTCTCCTCCTGTCTTCTTTGCATTGAATTTCTGTTCAGTATATTCACATGCCTCATGAGTGACAGTCAGGGCCCAAGTCCTCCATAAGGTTATTTAATCTTCAGAAGAGGAAAAAAAATTCATAATGGAGTTGATGGGAAATCAGACCCTGAATCCTGGACATCCTAACTTTGCTGTTAAAGTAGGTGGAGATAGTGAGGATCAGATAAGGGAGCCCTTGGATCATGTGAACTTTCAAATATTTATTATCATTCATTGCTTAATGAAATAGCAGATGATTGCAAGTGTCCTGGATATCAGATATTCCCTTCTCAAGACCCAGGTCTCAGAACTCAGTGTGTTTCTGGAACTTGGTATGCTTCCAGAACTCGGTGTGACAGTCCAGCTGGTGCTGGTCTTGCATAGGTTCATTTCCATTATTGTCTAGCCCCTATACTGCATAGCGTGACCACTCCCAATCCTACCACCATTGATTTATACAGTTACTGAGGATACTGCACCCTTGCTGGTGAAACAAGGAAATAACACCTGGCCTATATATAGACACAGCTATTTATCCTACTGAAGGTGCGAGTATACAGTTTGACCCAAGAGGACTGCAGTAGAAGCAATTTACCTAAGTTAGTTAGCAAGAGAACACAGTGAGACTAAGCGCTAGAGTAAGGAAACTATTCTGAAGGTTACCACTGTCAGTGGTACTATGGTAGAATAAGATGGTTCAAAAATGAGAATGCAATGGCAAGAGCACTTGTTAGCAATACCAAAACAGCAATAGCAGCAGACTCCTGAGGATGAGCACTAGACTGCAGTAATAACCAAAGGTAATAGCAATGGCAAGAATCACCAGTAGCGGTCTGAGACTTCTGTGATCAAAATTTGAAGTTAAAAGAATGAGAGCTTAGCTCATAGTATTTCTCTGGCAACTTATAGTGGTACTAAGTGCTGATTGGTCAAAAGTTGAGGCAAAAATAAAGATGGATTGCACAAAACAAATGATCAATACTACAAGTGACTTCTATGGCTACCACAGACAGAAGAAGTGAAGTATGAAAAATATTCAAGAGGCTTTTTAACATGGTGTGTGAGTGACCAGGATAGATAGTAGTGAGGGTGCAAGGCAAATAGGCGGGATATGTAATAATGCTGCTGAGTACTGCAGCATGAGGCATGCTCTGAATCCTTTGATGGTCTTCACTGTCCCACTACACTCATCACTTTCAGTGCTATCATCACCATACCCATTGCTATCAATGCTATCATTGCTATACTCATCTCAATTATCACTATCCTTGCTAAAGTATTGCTATCATTGATTGTATCTTCATAATCTTGCTGTTGCTCTTCGCCCAGGCTTTGCTATCCCTCAGCATACAATGTCATCATAGTCATCAGTACACACTATCACCCTGCTCATCATTAGTGCTTCTCACAGTACTATCGGTATCATCAGCATCATTGGTATACATCATACTCAGCATGCTTTGGCATTGGCATCCACATTTTTCATAGTGCTATCAGCAGCAATGCTACCAATGGAGATGGGTGGGTATATCTTAGTATATCTTCGACTATGACAGATGGGCCAGGAGAAATATTATTTCCAATGGAGGCGGGTGTGCCAATGTAGGGAATATATAGAGTAGATGAGTGGGCCAATGTACATGAATATTCTATAGACTAATGGGCTGAGGTAGTTGAATACAATGTATGTAGATGAGTGTACCAATGTAGATGTGCAGATGGACAGATATGCTAAGGGTAATTGTTATCACATATCCAGGTGGGCCCAGACATACATTGAATTAGATGGGTAGGCCATAGGTGATATATCATATATTATATTAGATGGGTGGGCCAGGGGTGGTATATAATATTGATGGGTAGGCCCAGGTGTATAATTCATTGTGGTAGTTGTATATCATTCAAAACAGAGGATGTAATAATTCAAAGTCACTGAGTTGACTTGCAGAATGTGAAAACCAGCATGTGAAGCTTGCATTGCCCTGAGATGCCAGCTGGAGATTCTAACTGCTGAAATTTGGGTGAAGCATACCAAGTTTCAGCAGAAGCAGGTGCTCTCTTTACACAAATAATAATGGCACTTTAATGGTCTTATGGCATGTGGAAGCTAGCATGCAAAGCTTGCATTGCTCTGAGACACCAGCCAGAGGTTCCAACTACTGAAATTCAGGTAAAGCATACCAAGTGTCAGTGGAAGCAGGTGCTCTCTTGACATGGACATTCATGGCACTCAAATTGTCCTGTACCATGTAGAAATCAGCATGCAAAGCTTGCATTGCACTATGAGATGCTAGCCAGAGCTTTCAACTACCAAAATTTGGGTGAATCATACCAATGTAAAGACTACAATCTAGCTAGTATGATAGCAAACTACCACCTATGCTAGTATATGTCAAAGTCTGCCTAGCTGCTATACCTGCAGAGCAAGAACATTTGACCTGAGGGGTTGCTGGTGGATATACTTCATCAGATGCTAATGTAAGATGCATGATACTACTATAAGATGTTGCTGAAGGTAGCAGTAATGATATCCCCCTGGCCTGTTGGATATCAGGGGTCAAGGTACGAGCTCGACACTTTTCGGGATTCTTCGGGAATGATGGCGCAATATTGGTGGGCATCAGTGGCATAGTTTTACCGCTGGCAGACATATATAAGGAGGTATTTTATGGTACAAGACGCTATGCGTTTGTTTACGGGTTCCCTGTACAATCAAGTTAGATTGTACTTCAAAGAACGTGTCTGAGACTTGCGGATAACTCAACATGGCCCTCCCATCATTGTCATAGTTGAGGATATTTCTACCATGGGCCCATGATTTGCTGGCCATATTAGATGGGATATTATGCATGTCCACTCGCTTGTATAATATGGAGATGAGCCACTGTAGTATGTGTCTGAATCTAATATGTTTCTATATTTAGATGCTTTGGATATACTCTCTAGCCTTTGAAATAAGGGGCAATACTCAGAAAAGAAGCACAGCATACGAGCTGAGGCTAAAGCCCTTTTAGACCCATTACCCTTGAGTACAACCTTAACAGTATATTTAAACTGCCTTTCCAAGTGTACTACCTTAACCATCCAAAATAATATTATGCCTCCCCACAAAACCCAGAACACCCTCTGTGCAGCTGGACTTGGTCTAGTCCAATGAGACACCACACCCATCATCCAAACCTTCACCAGCCAGCATTGTGCCAGTATGAGTGACATCAGCCATAGTGTTTCTGCTTTTATATCCAGACCAAATCTGGTAATGCCAACCTGGACTTTGGCTGACCCAGATCCAATTACCCTTTAACCAACAACTATCTGCTTTTATGATGAATTAGGCAGTAACCCATCAGACAATAAAGGTGATGATCCAGATGATGACAAAAAAGTCCAATAAACCTATTTCTTCCTTGACACCTTCTGCTTCAAAGGCTCTGAACCTTTCCAACAAATTAGGCAAGGATGGTAAGCTGACATCCAAGGAGTATTAGAGACACCTTGAAAAAAAGCTCTGCTTATTGTGTGGTGGACCCAGTCATACTGCCTAGGACTGCACTAAGTCAACTTCACATGCTACAAAGGGCCATACTGCAATAGTTACTCTGGAGGTCAAATTGGAGACTTCCATTGGGGCAAAAAAATAGTCTGCAACTCTTCTGATTCTGTGCAGGAAGAGGGTCATGTTGATTTAACCCACACAATGGAGCTACAACTCAACACTGTTTCTCTTTCCAATCTGAACTCTCTCTGTTCATATGTGTCTCTTCCATCTTTCTCTAGTATATCTGACTTTCTGACTCTTGTAGATTGTAGTCCTCTCATTGTTTCATAGATATTAGTTTCATGAGCCAATGCCTACCTACAGTAAGCAACAAAACTGTTGCAATGTTTGCATGATTTTGATTGTTTGAGCTATATCTTTGCAGTGTTAGCAGCTATGAAAATATTGATGAGAGCATTATTGTAGCCCTACATCCAGGCTACAATAGTCATGCTATATACAAGATGTGAAACAATTTCCTTAAAAGGATATAAGCTATTTATAACAGGGTATGCATTGCAACAGTTTTGTTGCTGATGATTCTAGATATAAACATTGTCAATTATTAGTAGGTAGTGTATC